>JACEIK010008358.1:0-12461 GCA_018107945.1 Datura stramonium | reverse complement strand
GGCAGTAGTCTAACAATGCTCTAACTGTTCTACTCGAGTACTTATAGTTCATGCATAACTGGGGAGTTGTGGCCATCTATCTGCTTTGTTATTCTACTTGCACAACTGACGCCCATCTTGGGGCACTGCATTACTTGCAAGCGGGTGCGGATAGACACGGATCACGACCTTCATAGCTTTCAGCCAAAGATAGCAGTGCAGTTGGATCCTTTCCTCCAGAGCTAATAGTTAGAAGGTTTACTCTTTTTGACTGTACAGTTTATGGGTAGGTCAGGGCCCTATCTCAACCATTATTCCACTCCTAGAGGCTTGCAGATTTACAATTTTCCTGTGGTTAGTTTATTGTTGTCCATGTGGGGCCTATATATGTTTCATCTCATGTGTTGGCCGTGTGTGGCCTTGTTTAGCTGCTAGTTAGTGGCCTTGTCAGACTTAGAATAGTTTAGTGCCTGATTTACATTTCAGTTATAACTAGACATCATGGTGGCCTTGTCGGCCCGTGTAGGATTCCTTTTATTTGCCTGATGCTGGTTAGCTATTTTCCTTATAGGTGGCTATAAGGCCTTGTCGGTCGTAGGTTGTGTTTACAGTCGATATATAGCCCATTGTTTTCTTGAGATGAATTGCAGGCTCGCAGCAGATGTGCATAAGCCTAGTCAGATCGTATCCTAGGGAGTCTTGCATATGGATGTGTTGTGCACCACATTCTATAGAAAGGAGGCTGTGAGGAATGTTAGGGTGGTTACATTTCTTTCTCGTAAAATGTCGGACACGCGACATACCACGAAGGCATTAGCAGGGTGCCCAGTTAGAGCCAGCTTGATCTGAGGGCGACAAGGAGACTTCATCAAAGTCTCCCCAGCACTCTCCGCCATGCTTGGAGCCATCTAGAACAGCAGATGCTTCAGCACCACCTCCAGCAGCTTCTATACTGATACTATCATACTAGGAGATCAGAAGTGCTGCCTTTATATTAGCTTAGATGATGGCTACGCAGCATCAGCCAGTGGCACACGTGGTTTTTGAATTTTTGGGAGGACATGGTAGTTAGAGGGTCCGAGAGTTCCTCGCTCTGAGTCCCCCACATTTCAGAGGGATGGATCGAGATGAGGACCCTCTAGACTTCTTGGACCAGCTATAGCGGATCTTTAGGGTAATGCATGCCATGCCGACGGATTCAGTTGAGTTAGCGGTGTTTCGATTTCGGGACATAGTAGTGTTATGGTACAAAAGTTGGGAGAGGTCCCGAGGTAGAGATGTTACCCCTCCGACTTGGTCCAACTTTTCAGAGGCCTTCTTGGACCACAATTTGCAATGAGAAATCCAACAGGCCAGGGTAGATAAGTTTCTGCATCTGGAGTAGGGTTCGATGAGTGTTCGAGAGTATGCTATGATATTTGACTCCTTGGCCCGATATGCACCGGATTTCATAGACCCTATGCCATCCAGGGTGCACCAGTTCATTATGTGGCTGCTTCTAGAGTACGTAGAGACTTGTGTTACAGCCACTCTACGGGAGGATATGGATATCGCCCGTATTCAGGCATTTGCTCAGAGTATTGAGGGGATCAGGTAGCGACAACGAAGGATAAAAAGGGCAAGTCAGGAGCAGTATCGTAGGGCTAGGACTAGTGACACTCAGGCAGAGTCTCAGGGTGGACCCAAGCCATAACTATCAGACAGACCACCCAGACCCCAACCTTCACAGCAGTAGTAGGGTGGTAGACCAGGCTGTCGGGGGCAGTCAGGAACCAACGAGAGCTAACGGTCATCGGGTTCGAAGAAGCAGAGAGGGTCAGAGCAGAGTAGACTCATTGTTCCACCTTTCCCTATTTGCAGTCGACATCACCTTGGGGCATGCAGCTATGGTTCTACTACGTGTCACACCTATGAACAAGTGGGTCACATGATGAGGGACTATCCAGCTAGGGGTCAGAGTGATCGAGACCAACAGAATAGATCTTCAGTAGGGTCACGTGCCCCAGCATCTCCAGCAGGGTGTAGGCCCTCAGCTCCAGCCGGTAAAGGCCGAGGCAGGCTAGGAGCATCGAGTTCAAGTACTGGTCTGGATCACACTTATGTTTTATCGATGCGACAGGATTCAGAGTCATCGTCGGATGTTTTGATAGGTATGCTGGACATCTGCTCTCGTTTAGTTTATGTTTTGATAGACCCAGGTTCCATTTTATCTTATGTTACACCATTGGTGGCCCGGAAGTTAAGTATAACACCATAATTGCTTCAGCGACGCTTTTCAGTGTCCACACTCATCGGTGATTCTATTTTAGCTAAACGAATCTATCGGGGTTTTGTACGGTAGAGGTGGTTGGTCGCCATACTTTGACAGACTTAGTGGAACTAGATATGATTGATTTTGATGCTATTATGGGTATGGATTGGCTAGCTCCATGTTATGCCAATGTAGAATAATGGACCAAGACTGTTCGATTCCATTTACCAAGGGAGGCAATACGAGAGTGGAAAGGCAATGCCTCCACATCAAGAGGTAGGTTTATATCCTATCTTCAGGCAAGAAAGTTAATAGAAAATGGTTTTATTTATCATATTGTCCGGGTTCAGGATGTCCAAGCAGAATTCCCGACTCTTCAATCCATTCCAGTAGTCAATGAATTCCCAGATGTGTTCCTACATGAACTTCCTGGTATTCCTCCAGAATGGAAAATCAATTTTGTTATCGACCTATTACCAGGTACTCAACCTATATCCATCCCTCTGTACCGAATGGCTCCTACTGAGCTCAGAGAATTGAAGGAACAACTGAAAGATCTATCAGATAAACGCTTTATCAGGCCGAGTACTTCACCATGGGGTGTGCCAGTTCTGTTTGTAAGAAAGAAAGATGGCTCCCTCCGCATGTATATAGATTACCGTAAGCTAAATAAAGTCACTATAAAGAACAAATACCCACTTCCCAGGATAGATGACTTGTTTGATCTGCTAGAAGGGGCGAAGTATTTTTCTAAGATCGACTTTAGGTCTAGGTACCACCAGGTTTGGGTTTGGGAGAGAGATATCCCAAAGACGGATTTCAAGACCAGGTATGGACATTTTGAATTCCTAATCATGTCCTTCGGATTGACAAATGCTCCTGCAATATTCAAGAATTTGACCAACAACATATTCAAGTTGTATATGGATTTGTTTGTGATAGTATTCATTGATGACATTCTGGTGTATTCCCGCTCAGAAGAAGAACACCGCAGTCATTTGGAATTAGTGTTCCAGATTCTCAGGGATCACCAATTGTATGCAAAATTTTCTAAATGTGAATTTTGGCTAAATTCGGTAGCCGTTTTAGGTCATATTATGTCGAATGCTGACATTCAAATAGATTCACAGAAGATTGAGGCAGTAAATACATGGCCTATACCTATAACTCCAACTGAGGTACGTAGCTTCCTGAGATTAGTTGGGTATTACTAAAGATTTGTAGAGGGTTTTCTACTTTATCAGCACCTTTGGCCAAGTTAACTCTGAAAGTAGCTGAATTTCACTGGACTGAAGCGTGTGAACAGAGTTTCCAGGAGTTCAAAAATAGATTGACATCAAAGGGTTATGCGGTGTACTGTGATGCTTCGGGTGTTGGGTTAGGGTGTGTTCTGATGCAACATGGTAAAGTAATAGCTTATGCTTCAAGAAATCTGAGGAAGCATGAAAAGAACTATCCCACTCACGACCAGAGTTAACGATAGTAGTCCACACCATAAAAATCTGGAGACATTACTTGTATGGGGTACACATGGACATTTTTACTAATCATAAGAGCCTCCAATACATTTTTACACAGAAAGAGTTAAATCTGCGACAGTATCGCTTGTTACAATTGTTGAAGGGCTACGACATGAGTATTTTATATCATCTAGGGAAGGCTAACGATTAGAAAGTGTACGCATGTATTTGTGATGAATGAAGAGAGTACGACGCATGTAAAGAAGCCTCAAAAGTAAGGTCGGGCGAAGCGAGGCCGCGAAGGACCAGTGCGATGCACCAGCCAGTAGGGCACCGGCCAGCGTGGCATGCCAGGTCCACTGGCGCAAGGGGAGGCGCGACGTGGGGCTAGTTTGGCGCCCTAGGCAGCACGGGACGCCCCCCTACCACTTCCCTAATATGTATATAAAGTCGTCCCTTCATTTCAAATCATTTTCTAAGGATAGTTTCGGCCCGAGGTTTAAATGAAGATTTCAATTGATTTTTTTCTGATTAACCAACCAAATTCCATCAAAATTCAAATTAACTTCGATATTAAGTTCTAAGCCCGCAGGGAGCATTACTACAGAGTTATTTTTTTAAAATTCACCCGGCAAACCGTAACCCCGCCAAGCAAAAGTTATCAGTATTGGTCCAAACTAATTCCTAAATGATCATAGGCATCAAGTAAGCATTTCTCCCTTCTAAACACTCGAGAAATTATAGGTTTTCGGCCATATTTTATGTAGTTTAATTATAGTCGCTATTAAATATCAAAATTTATCATTTTAAGCCGAATTTGGTATTAAAATTAGTCTCTTTCTCCCAGTATTATGGTCGTAGTTGGAAAGAGCTGTTGAATACAAGTTGAAACTCGTCAACTATTCAAGAAATGACAATCGAGGTATAGGGGTGATGGGGGAGGTATTGTGCAGACCTAGCCTCTCATCTGTTGAAAGGGGTTGCCCATATCTGGTTTAAATAGTGGAAGGATAGCAGGACAGTTGGAGTGTGTCCCATTGGTTCGGATGAGTTTCATACCGCATTCTTAGATCGGTTCTTTCCCCAAGAGATGAAGGAGTTCAAGGCAACTGAATTTGTGAACCTGAGGTAGAATAACATGATGGTCCAGGAGTATGCTTTAGAGTTCACACGCCTGTCCAAATATGCACCAAATATGGTGGCTGATCAGAGGGCTCGAGTGAGAAAGTTCGTACATGGGATAGCGGACTACTTGGTCAAGGATTGCAAGACTTCTATGCTTCATTAGGTTATGGAGTTTCCGCAATTAGTTCTGTACATCCAATAGATAGAGGTGGTACGGGTGAGTGAGTGGGAAAGAGAGGCCAAGAGGGTTGGGATCGACAGTTATGGGTTCTCCCAGTAGAGGCCTAGTGGTGGGCATCATCAGCAGTCCCACCGAAGAACATCAGCCCCAGCACCGTCAGCAGCAAGTGTGCCATCCAGATCTAGGTGCGACCAGAGGGGACGAGCGTTAGGCTCTTGAGGTCAGGGGAGTATAACTTTAGAGCCCAGTATTCTAGGTTGTTATAAGTGTGGCAGGAGGCACACTGGTCAGTGCCTAACAGGTGCATGTGCCTGTTTCACATGTGAGAAGCCCAGACATATGCTCAGAGATTGTCCAGCAGCTAGACAGGGCCATAGTAGAGGTCGAGAGCTAGCCACTAGTTCAACAACCCCACCATCATGCTCAGCTAAGCAGGGTGCCTCCATTAGTGCAGGTGGTGGTTAGCGTTAGAACAAATTCTATGCCCTCATCGCGTTAGGAGCAGGAGGTCTCCCCAGATGTACTCACTAGTATGTTACCAGTATTCCACCTTGATATATATGCACTTTTAGATCCAGGGGCTACTTTATCTTTTGTGACGCCCTATGTTTCTAGTAGTTTTGGAGTCAGTCCCGAAATCTTATTAGAACCCTTATCAGTCTCTACTCTAGTCGGTGATTCAGTTATAGCTCGACGAGTATACAGAAACTCCCTATCACAGTCCTTTAGAAAGTCACCTCAGCAGATTTAGTAGAGTTATCCATGATAAATTTTGATGTTATCTTTGGCATGGATTGGCTACATGCATGCTATGTCTTAACGAAATATAGAACCCATGCGGTAGAGTTCCGATTCCCGGGTGAGTCAGTCCTTGAGTGGAAGGGTAGTTCAGTTGTGCCTATAGATAGTTTTATTTCCTACCTTAAACCCAAAAAGATAATATCCAAGGGTTACGTGTACCATCTAGTTAGGGTTAAGTATGCTACATCTGAAACCCTGACCATTCATTTAGTTCTTGTAGTGCGTGAATATCCAGAAGTGTTTCCAGATGATCTACCAGGAATTCCTTTCGAGTGAAAAAATGACTTTGGCATCGACCTTCTTCTTGATATGCAGCCTATATCTATTCCACCTTACAGAATGGCTCCAGCTGAGCTAATGGAGTTGAAGGAGAAGTTGAAGGATCTCTTAGACAAGGGTTTTATCAGACCCAGCAAATCACCATGGGGTGCACCAGTTCTTTTTGTTCGGAAGGATGGTTACCTTCGGATGTACATTAACTATCACAGTTGAACAATGTCACAGTCAAGATAGGTAATCTCTCCATAGAATTAATGACTTTTTTGACCAACCTCTAGGTTCCAAGTGTTTTTTAAAATATTGACCTCATATTCGGATATCATCATCTCAGAGTTAGAGAGAGGGAAATCCCGAAGAAAGCCTTCAGGACTGGGCATGGTCACTATGAGTTTGTAGTTATGTCTTTTGAACTAACGAATGCTCCTACAATTTTTATGGATTTGATGAGAAAGGTGTTCAAGCCATATTTAGACATGTTCCTAATGATTTACATATATGACATTCTCATCTACTCTCGGAGCGAGGAGGAGCATGCCACTCATTTGAGGGTGGTGCTATAGACTCTTAAACATCGCCAGCTATTTGCTAAATACAACAAGTGTGACTTTTGGTTAAACTCAGTAGCATTTTTGGGTCATGTGGTGTCAAGTGAGGGTGTACATGTTGACTCTCAACTGATAAAAGCTGTTAAGAATTGTCCCGACCAGTTAGTCCTTCGGATATCAAGAGTTTCTTAGGCTTAGCTGGTTACTACCGGAGGTTTGTGGAAGGGTTTTCATCTATTGCGACACCATTGACTAAGTTGACCCAGAAGAAAGTGACGTTTCAATGGTCAGAGGCTTGTAAGAATAGCTTCCAAGAGTTAAAGACTCTACTCACCTTAGCACCAGTGTTTACTCTACTTGAGGGTACCAATAGATTTGTAGTATATTGTGACGCCTCAAGGATCGACCTTGGTGGTGTATTAATGCAGCACGGTAAGGTTATAGCCTACACTTCTAGGTAGCTTAAGGTCCATGTGAAGAATTATCTGACTTATGACCTCGAGTTGGCAGCGGTAGTATTTGCCTTGAAGATTTTAAGACACTATCTGCATGGGGTTCGTGTGGATGTGTTTACGGACCATGAAAGCCTACAGTACATTTTTACTGAGAAGGATCTAAATCTATGTCAAAGAAGGTGGTTGGAGCTTCTAAATGATTACAATATGAGTGTCCTTTATCATCCGAACAAGGCTAATATGGTGGCAGACGCTCTTAGTAGGCTTTCTATGGAGAGTGTGTCCCATGTAGATGAGGGGAGGAAAGAGTTAGTGAATGAGGTGCATCGATTTGCATGACTAGGAGTTTCTCTTGTGGACTCGGAAGATGGTGGTGTCATTATTTAGAATAGATCAGAATCTTCTTCTATGACTGAAGTCAATGCTAGGAAAGACGAGGATCCTATTTTGGTAAAGCTGAAGGGGGCGGTTTAAAATCATAAGGTGGAGGTTTTCTCTCAAGGGGAGATAATGTACTATGATATCAGGATCGTTTATGTCTTCCAGGTGTTGGTGATTTGAGAGACTAGATGTTGCATGAGGCTCATGGTTTCCGATATTCTGTACATCTAGGTGCCACCAATATGTATTGTGACCTACCGGAAGTTATTGTTTGGATTGCATGAAGAAGGATAGAGAAAAGTTTGTGGAAAAGTGTACAAATTATCTATAGGTGAAAGTTGAGCACTAAAGACCTAGAGGTGTACTTCAAGACATTAGCATCCCTACTTGGAAGTGAGAGGAAATCAATATGAACTTCATTGCAGGGTTTCCTTGTATTCATCGATAGTATGACTCTATATGAGTGATTATGGATAGGTTGACCAAAGTTGCTCATTTCCTATCAGTTAGAACTACTAATTCAGCGAAAGATTATGCTAAATTGTATATCCGAGAGTTAGTTCGGTAACATGGAGTGCTCTTATCCATCATATTAGATAGAGGTACTCAGTTTACCTACCAGTTTTGGAAATCATTATAGGAGGGACTTAGTACTCCGGTCAAGCTTAGCACAACTTTTCACCCACAGGAAAATGAACAGGCAGAGCGGACCATTCAGACTCTTAAGGATATGTTAAGAGTGTGTGTGATTGATTTCAAGAGTAGTTGGGATGATAATTTACCTCTCATTGAATTTTCATATAATAATAATTACCATTCCAGCATTCAGATGGCTCCGTTTGAGGCTCTATGGCGGAGGTGTAGATCGTCTATTGGTTGGTTTGAAGTCGGTGAAGATACAATGATAGGACCAGATTCAGTTTATAAGGCTATGGAGAAAGGTCATCTTATAAGGGAAAGGTTGAAAATAGCTCAGAGTCATCAAAAGTCCCATGCGGATGTGAAGAGGAGAGAACTTGAGTTTGAAGTTTATGATTGGGTGTTTCTGAACGTATCTCCCATGAAGGGAGTAATGAGATTTGGAAAGAAGGGGAAACTTAGTCTCCATTATGTTGGCCCGTACAGGATTGTGAGACTTTTTGGCAAGGTGGCTTATGAGTTGGCGTTGCCCTCAGAATTGAATTCTGTACATTCAGTTTTTCATGTGTCGTTTTTAAAGAAGTACATGGGTGATTTGTCTTTGGTTGTTCCATTGGAGAGCGTAGGTGTGAAGGATATCCTTAGCTACGAAGAGGTTCCGATTAAAATACTTGATCGTCAGGTTCGGACGTTAAGAAATAAGGAAGTAGCTCCAATAAAGGTTTTGTGGAGAAATCATCATGTTGAGGGAGCTACGCGGGAAGCCAAAGCAGACATGATGGCTAAATACCCGCATCTATTCCCTTCCGGTTCAGGTCGAGCTTGAGGTATCAGTTTCCTCCTTAGTACTCTATTCAAATTCATGTTCAGTTGATGTGTTCCAATTTCTTTCATGTCAGTGTATGTATGTGTGATTCATGAATTCAGTTCAGTCATGTATTTCAGTTTGGAGTCATTCACTCTGTTAGTCTTCAGCCTTAGATGTTCAGTATTTAGGATGGCAATCTATTCCCCATCTTTTCAGTATGTTCATTCACATTCGAGGATGATATTCCCAAGGGGAAGATATTGTAATACCCTGAAAGTTCCTAAGATTAGACTCGAGGGTTGAATAAGAGAAAATAGGAAAATCTACACGTTTGCACCAGAATGACTCATGGTATGAGTCGTGAGACCGAGTAACAGTTCCTAGAAGGAGTCGTGAAGAAGACCTAGATTCTAGGTGTCTAGACCATGAGTCGTGGTATGTGGGTATGACTCGTGGATAGGGTCGTGGGGGAGGTGAAGTCACGAGTGATGTTATGACCCGTGGTAGGAAGCCACGAGTTGTGGGATGAAGTCATGGTGAGAATCCTGGAAGGTTGCCAAATTACCAGTAGTGATCCCGAGTGGCGATCAAGAGTCGTTACTTCATGGTACGACTCGTGGTGAGGCCCGTGATGACTGACAGTATGTATTTTTCCCACATTTTAGTATGAGTGTTTTCATAATTCTTAAGCTCCTAAACCCTAAGTTATATCGTTTTAAGCTCCGATTAGGGAAGTTTTAAGGGGGTTTAATCTATTCTAACCTATTCCCTCCGCAAGCATGAAAACTACTGGATTCCTAAGGAAGATCAAGCTTAGAACTCTCCAATTTCTTTGGGCTTTCAAGATAGAGTGTAATACTAGATTATCCAGGTATGTAGGGTTATGAATTGGCGTATTCCTTAACTTTCATGCCCAAATCCTTTTCTAAATTCATGAAATTCAAGATTTATGAGTCTATAGAGTTTTAACCTAAATTTGTGAAATTATCTAAGTATCTATCATGGGTAAATCCTATTCATGCTTTTAATGAGGTTTAAAGATTCATGGGTATATTTTATAATGATTTCAATTACAAATTTATGAATTCAAAATTTTACAATTCTGATGTCCAATTATGAAAGTTCATGAAGAGTTGAGATTATGATCTATGTTTTCAAGTATGATGAACGTATGATTTCGAATTACCCATGTTTATATTCATGATTTGACTATCAGGTCTATTTCAAAGCATGTATTATCTTGGGCAAACCCATATGATCAAGTATATTTCATAATTTACTTCAATTTCATATTATTAGCTTACCACATGGTTTTGGAGTCTAAACTCCTACTTTTCAGCTTTTTGTATGGTTTGAGCCGAGGCTCCTCATCATATGTTTTCAGATTATGCATGTACTATTATGATTCAGCTTCGTCGCAAGATGATGGTTCAACTTCGTTGGAAAATGAGAGAGAGCATATGCATGTTTTTGGGTGTTGGACATATGCATGTTTTTGGGTGTAGTGTCCAACACCGAATAGGCTAAGGGTTCAGTCAATCCTGTGCCTTAGAACTACGTGCCAACATAGGCATGTTTAGATTATTTGGTACCTCCTTTGTGAGCCTTCCCTGCCCCCGAGGGGCCTTCAGTTTGATATTGATATCATGTTAGTGCCCTTAGCCTGATAAGTCTTTAGAAGGCTCAGCCCACTTGAGTGTAACATCTGGATCATGTAAGCTCTCTCGTGGTAATGTTGGTTATATGACGAGACTCTCATTGTTCCTCATGATTTCAGTTAGGCATGTTCATTAGTCATGATATTATGTTTTCAGCAGGTTTGACCCTAATGTTTAGTTTTACTTATGATTATCAGTTTCAGCTTTGAGTCATTTGAATCAGTTATGATATTCAGTCATGTTTAAATCATGTTTTCAGATAATAGCATGCAAGCCTTATTCTTTAAATCTTATGTTGAAATGTTTTATGATATGCATGATTTCAGTTTTACTTACTTAACTATTTTACTTGCCTTGCATACTCAGTACATTTCAAGTACTGATCACATACTCTTTGTTGTATCATTTCATGATACAGGCTCGGACGTTCAGGTTCAGTCCTGCCGTTAGCCAGATCCTCAGAGTTAGCATCTCTCAGTTTGTTGGTGATTCTTCATCCTTTGAGGACCTTCTCATCAGTTTATCACCAGCATTTTCAATTTCAGTTTATTAGTGAGTTAGTTGGGGTCTTGTCCCATCAACTTGTCAAATTTTAGAGGCTTATCAGATATAGTATGTACTCAGCTTCGGATCAGTGTTATATATTCCGTTGTTCAGATTGTTATTGAATTTTATGACATGACATATATGTATATCATGACATACCCGCACAATCTCTGTCTCGTAATCCTACCATCAGTGATATACTGGGCACACGCCTCCATCACATCACTGTACAGACATGCTAGAGGGTCTTATGTTTTCCCTTCCAGTCATGACCTGCAGGGGACTCTAGAAATCCATATATTATACACTCAGCCATATAAGACCTTCATCATACTTGTTTGTGTACTCATGTCCGTACACCCAACTGTATGAACATTTAGTCATACCTATCTATGTATCCACTCATACTGCTCTCTTGGAAGCTTACCTCGGCATGAGCCACTCATATCCAAGCACTCACTCACAGCTTGATCGTATCAATTTTCTCATCCAGGTCCTCACCTTGGCCCCAGCCCTTTTATTCTAAACATGTGGATGATTTACCTACCGATATTACATACCACTTTGTTTACTTACTCGATTATCACAGACTCCACTCATCATTTCAAGAAATAACATATCATAGTTCAAATATCAACAAAGTAACACACAAACAAGAATTATGCATCTCCAACTATAGCAAAAACTTAGTTCGAGGCCATTTCTTAACTAGTTAATTATTACATCATTTATATATAAAAGTTCCACAATAAGGTGCAAAACTTGGCCTGCTCGCAAGATTGGGCATCGCTGTAGTGACTTCACTACTTCCACTACGGTCTCATTGTAGCGGTTCCAAGACTGCTACAGCAGTACTGCTCAAGTAGTACTTCGACCAGTTGTTCACCGAGATTTCCCATGAATCACTTCTTCAGTATCAGCTCACTGATTATGCCTTTACTCTCCTAGTCAATTCTTATCATCGTTTTACCCTTCCTCCTCACATGACAAAAACCAATTCAACACAAATCATGAACCATATCACATACAGACATATCCAACTAATAGTTTATTAATTTCTACAAGACCATGACTATCCCATACACTTACCATGACCATACTATAGTCCCTTATTCGGGACACACATTAGGTAGCCCCTTACGGTTTACCCATGAAGACAGGGATTTATCAGTCTAATTTCAGGACTCTTCGTACTCTCGAACGCCATACTATGGGCCATTTTTAGTCACCTCTCCCTTAGTTCTTTCAAATTACATTCGTTTAATAGATACATATCGATTATACCCCACCTAATAGTGATTAATGGGATCTCTTCCTACTCGTCAATAGCACATCAAGAATACGCACATATAT
>JACEIK010008356.1:0-63399 GCA_018107945.1 Datura stramonium | reverse complement strand
ATGAAGACAATTTGTATCAAATATGTGTTACATACTATATTAATTCCACCATTGATACACAAAGGCAAAAACTTTAAAAAATTGCACCACTTTATCACTAAATAAAGAATGAATATTATATCATTCTATCACTGTATTTAGAATAAAATATAGTTAGTTGTATGTGCCGATGTAAGATGAAGATAATATGTATCAATATGTATCAGTCTAATAACAACTGATACATACTGTATTAATTTCTCCATTGATATATAGAGACAAAAGTTTGAAAAAATTGCACTGTATGAATTCTACCATTGATACACAAAGACAAAAAAGATTAAGAAAATTGCTAAAAGAATTTCAATTAACGGCGATGATAATTTCTCTAGCAATGATAGATTGCTAATAAAATATGAAGTTTTGATTTCTTCAATAATGATGATGCAGAGGCTTCTCTACAATTAAGATTGCTAATCAAATCTAGAGCTTCTATTTCTCCGGCAGTGATAGATTGCTAATAAATCTGAAACTTTGATTACTCCAACAATGTCGATTAACCCATGGAGAATGAGAAGAAGAAGAAATATAATAATTCATATCTACAATAAATTTATAGGGTGATTAGCGAGAGAGAGAGAGAGCGGAGGGAGAGGGAGAGAGGGAGAGAGAGAGAGAGAGAGAGGGAGAGAACAAGAGGTAGAGATAAAGAGAAATAAAGTGAAAGAGAGATGGAGAGAGACAGAGAGAGATGGGAGCGAGAGAGAAACATAGAGAGATAATCGAAGAAAAATCGTGAATAATATTGATGGGAGAAAATATAGAAAATTAATTTGGTGAGAGATAGAGAAGAAATATAGATACATGTAGTGTTATAAGCCTTGAAAAGAGAAAAGTAAAAATAATAAAAATTAGCTATATTTTATAATATTTTAGCTATATTTTTTAATATTCTAAAACTATAATATTTTAGCTATATTTTTCAAAAAAAAGGACTGCCTCATTGGGCTTATCTCTTTTGGATAAGAAGTTTGCACTAACATGCTCATTTTTCACATGGATTGTTCTTTCAACCCAGCCTATCAAGCTTCAGATTTGCATGAGATAAAAATAGAAAACTTTACGGTGTATTGTAACACCGAGAATTTCCTAGGACTAGACTTTATATTTAAAACTTGATCATGCAGAAAAGTGAGAGAAAATGATCACAGTACGATCCACAGCACGACTCGTACAATGGAGGTATGAGCTGTATCCAGACTCATAGAAGGAGGGTGGAGGAGATCAATTAAGGTGACTTGATAAACCATGACTTCAGGGTAAGACTCTCGCTATCTTGGTAAGGACCGTACATACCAGTCGTAGAATAATTCGGAAATGTGGTCAGGAAAATTCAGGCTTGTAACACCCCGAAACTTTCTTAGACCAGAATCAGGCCTTGCAAGAAAAATTCAGAAGAAAACCAGAAAATCTACCTCAGAACGACTGAGATAATGAGTCGTGGTCAGCTCCAATGACTCGTGTCAGTTGTGGTCAACGCTGCTTGATCAGCCGAGAATCCACAGGACAAGGAACGTCCTGTTGTGAGAAACAACGAGTGGTCCTATCACTCGTTGGTTCCCCAGCTCAGAATCCCATCTCCAGGACCCCACGACTCAACCAATGAGTCGTCGTCATAAATAACGACTCGTTGGTTGGGAACCCCAAAAACCTATTCCAATGACGATGAGTGGAAACTACGACTCGTTGTTTCCCACAATGAGTCGTTGTCACCACCCGTCGTGTCAACTTTGAGAATTTTTAAAAGTTGCCCAGTGAAAGTAACGACTGGACACAATGACCCGTTAGGTCCACCAACGAGTCGTTGTGTCACTGTCAAGCTTTCCTGTGCTTTCGTCCAAAGGACTCACTGGAGGAAACTAACGCCGTTGGTTCACCCAACAAGTCGTGTGTGGTGTCCCCCCGCTGCCAGATCCAATGTTTTCAATCCCCAAGCAGTAGGACCAACAAGAGGTCCTAATGAGTCGTGGTCACAACCAACGATTTGCTGAGTGACCCGTCAACCCCGTCGGCCGATTTCAAAATTTTATTCCAGGATATTTTTGTAATTTTTAACCTATTTAGTCCCTAAAATACATCGCTTTAAGTATTATTTAAGAGAATTAGGGGGATAAATGATTTTCCCCTCATCCCCCACGTAAACTCTCGAATATCGATCTTAGAAACTCAGATTTTCTCTCAAGCAAGAACTAGGGTTCCTTGTCGTGGCTTATAGTGATTCAAGCTTTCTCCTTTAGGGATTTATTATCCAGTATGTTGGAATTTAACAAGGAAATAGTTCTTTCCTCATGTCCCCAAAATCTTTTCTATTTTCTCTATTCAATTCAAACATGATTCCAAATGTAGAAAAATTCTTACTACAATTTCTTTTTAAGATTTCAAGTAGAGTATTTATGATTTTTAACTGCTTTGTTATCTTTTTTCTAGAAATTCTTGTGAGAATTAATCTAGTGGAATTATTTAGCCCTTAGTTCTCGCTCTCAAGAGAATTTAGAATCTTGCGTGTTGGACTAGTTTCCCGTAGCTTGATTCTAACAAAACATTTGAATTCCATATTATTAGTGTATGTGAAATTTTAGCCGATATTTACATGTCCAGTCTTAGTCAGATTATTAGACTCAAGATGTCCGTGAAGCCGCCCGACCGCCTTGACTACGCGAATTCTTGAGGTGTCAATGGCACCTGGGTTATAAGTATTAGACTCAGCTTATAAGATTTTAGTGGCTCCTTAGACGGTTAGACACTTCAAGATAAGAAGCTCTGACTAGTCTAGAACACCAGCTTCTGCTCTCGCCTTGTCTCTTAGACGTTAACGTCAATATGCGCAAATGACGTATTTTAGAACACCGCGCATTCGGTCCGATAAGGCTCTCAGGGTACATTCAAAGTAAGTATCCCTAACTTCTAGTCTTGGGCCGCAACTTTGGTTGGTTGTTGGCAGTAGTAGTCATGTTAGGACTATCCAAAGGAATAGGACTTAGCACCGAGGGTCAGGTTCCAAACAAGACCTAGGCTTCTAGAAATCATGGCCACCGTAGGTTATTTTTATTGGCCTTATGGCCCTAGAAAGTGATCTAACAGTCCATGCCTTTATACCCTAGAAAGGTATATTGGGTCTTACCGATAGGGTGTGGTAAGCATCTACCCATGTCTAACTCCTACGTGGTTACATGCTCTGCTTATAGACTCTCCCACTAACCGCCCGCTTAAGTCTCATATTAGCTCAGTTTAGAATAGTTTCCACTACTCGGTTCAGATCAGTTCATTAAGTATTTCAAATTAGTATCTCAGATTTAGATCATGTCTTTGACCATCGATGGTCATTTTGACCATCCCAAGATATTTACTATTCAACAAAGATTTCAATTGATCATTGGAATGTCTTTACGCTCAGCTTATTTCATTCTCTGTGTTATTGTTTCTCCTACTTACCTGTATAGTCAAAGTACTGACGCATACCTTTTATGTTGTATCGCTATGGATACAAATGCAGTTCTCGGCCTCAACACTAATGCAGACCCCATCCAGAGTTTTCACCGCACTGAAGCAGAGTCCTCATCTTTCGAGGATGATGATTATTTTATTAGTTAATTTTATCTTTAGTTAGACTTATGAGTTAGCCGGGGCTTGTCCTAGCAAAAACATTAGTTAGATGGCTTTTAGACACGTATATAAATCCGCATTTTGTTTTGTTTCACGCATTAAAACTTATGATTTAGTTCTTTTTCATAAAATTGTTTTTAATTATTATTTAAAGCCTCCGCTTATGATATTACTCGCATTACCATTGTTATGATAGACCATGGGCTGACTTAGGCTTACTTAGACTCCAAGTACCGTGGTCTCATCCAGCAGTATAGACTCGGTCATGACAAGGCTAAATCAACAGTCATGGTACAACGCGGTAGGAAATTTGACGAAGACGCACTCGTAGGATGAGTCTCGAACGATGGATTGTAACACTATTCGTGAGTGGTAAATGAAATGTAGAGACATCCATAGAAAACTTTGTAAAGAAATGCTTTAGAGCAGAGTAGTCCCTAATCACCAAAGGGTGGTACGAATCGTAGTATCATGGCATGATATGTAGGCTTATCGTACCATCTGATGGGAGGTAGTTCTACTAAATGTTTTAGGAAATTTTGTAAAACCCTATCATCTTAACTCCTAAACTACGTCGTGTTAAGCTCTATTATGAGGATTTTAGAGAAATAGTCGAATTCTTTTCTTTCATTCCTTCCAAACTAGTTAAAAGAATTAAGAAGAACTTAGACAATTCATATCAAAAGCAAAAGCTAGGCTTGTAGATTTCCTTCTCGTATTCTCAAGATTTTTTCAAGGAATTTTCCCTCCAGGTATGTGGGATTTTAATAAGGGAAATTGCTCTTCCTTTGCGCCCGAAAACTTGAAAACCCTATAAACTCTAGTTCTCTAAAGATCAAAGTTAGGGATGTTCTCCAGTTAGATTATGAATCTTCCTTCTTATCATGATTCTTGTGAAACCTTAAAGGTTATTGCTAGTTATAATTCATGCTGATATCTCTTTCCATGAAATATGTGTTTTAGCCCCAATCGCAAATGTGATTTGGAAAGAGTCTTGCACAATTGTCCAGATATGGATGTTGCTTGATTCTATAGTTCCCTTCTAATGGCCAAGATAGTACATTTATATGATCAAAGTTGATTGATTGATTGTACAATCTCGCTCAGTACACAACATTTTCAATGTCTTGCGTAAAATGTCATCTAATCGCTTTGACTATATTCACTTCGAGGAGTTTAGTAAAAACTCCGCGTAGTCTCGGGCGATCACCTCAAAGTTGTTCTTTAGATGGTTACAATGCTTTGAAACAAAGCAGCCTAGCCAGTCCCCATGGTACTTCTAAACAAGTATTCCTAATCGTCTCGTGACACGTTCGGAGCTATCGCCCTAGTACCGAGTTAGGATTTTCGGTGAGTAGGACTTAGAACCGAGCGGGCCGGGGTTCAATGCACCCAGTTCCTGTAACTATGTTGCCACTCATATGTTATTAGCCCGAACGGGCCTTAGACAAAGTGATCACCTAGCTCAGTCACTATACCCCGACAAGGTACAATGGGCTTCTCACCGATGGGGTGTATACATTGGACTCCACATTTAAATCATGTGGTTATATGTCGCTTATGTACTCTCCCAATTTGTTAGTTTAGCTCTCCAAGATAGTCTCAATTTCAATTCATCTCGCTTTATCTCAGATTATAGAATAGTTATGTTCCTCAAAGGCATCGTGATACTGTTGCTAATTATATGTAGTACTTATCGGGCCAATGGTATATTACTACTTTTTACTTATATATCAATGATCGCGATATCTCTCCAAAGTATTGATGCATATTTCTGGGTGCAACATCATATTATACCGACACATGTTCTTATTCAGCACGGCGTAGTTCCCTTCCTCGATGATTTCAAAGAGCGTACCCGCTTGGTGAGTCATCTTTTGAGGGTGAGAGTATCTTTCAGTTCAGTTTTTCTTTTAAGTTAGACGCTAGAGTTAGCCGGGGATTGACCTAGCAGCTCGTCAATTGCAGATGGCTTTCAGGCAAAGTATTGTTTCAGTATGTTTTGTAGTTGTCGCATAAATTTCTCAAAAGATTTTTATTAGACATTTCTTATATTTGAGAAAAGTATTAGCTATGTTTCCTCGCCTTTCTCTTCTATTTAATTCAATATACCAAAGGTGATGTTAAGACAGGGTTAGCTTAGGGTCACTTGTGGCACCAAGTACTATGTCGCGTCCATGGTGTAGACTCGGTCATGACAAATTTGGTATAAGAGATAAGGTTTTGAGTATCCCCAGATTTGAAAGCCGCATCTAGTATAGTCTTTCATTTGATAAGTGAAGCGCGCCACACTTATGAAGGAGAGGCTACAAACATTAGTAGGAAAATCTCTCTTTTCATAATCCTTATCATACGTTGGGCTCCTACTCTTTTTAGATAATGATGCCTCCAAAATGGTGAAATGGAAGGAGGTCTGGAAAATGCTAATCGCCGCCTCCCACCACCCCATAGCCCTCAGACGATCAGTGTCTCCTATTGAATTTTGGAAGGTGGCGACCAAAATGGGGCTCGCCAAAGTAAAGGACTACCAGGTCAAACTAACAGGTAGGGTGCCAGTCAACACCATCGGGTCTGTAGTTGTGGCCAGGGTTTGAGATTTCATTGACGCATGAACCTCCCGCATTTCACGGATCTAAAGTTGATGAGGATCCACAGGAGTTTGTTGATGAGTAGCGTAATAATGGATGTCACTTCTAAAGAGAGTGCCGATCCGTGAAAGGGGTGGCACAGATCTGGTAATAAGCAGTGGAAGGAGGGAAGCCAATAGAGCAGCCCGGTGGAATGGGATGAGTTCACTACGGCATTCCTAGAAAGGTACTTTCCTCGAGAGTTGAGGGAAGCATGCAGCAAAATTCACAAAGAAATTGTTGGAGTTATCTACCTTAGGCAAAACAATATGATCTAAAGGAGTATGCATTGGAGTTTACTTCGTCTATCGAGATACGCTCTAGAAAATGTCACTGTCTCTGAGGGCTCGTATGCTTAAATTTGTTAATGGAGTTTCTAATTTAGTGCTTAAGGAATGCACTGCGATTCCTATCAAGGACATCGACTCTAGTCGCATCATTCATGCACAACATAGAGTGTGAGAACTTGAAAGAGATTAAGAGGAACAAACAAAGCATGACATGCCGCTGAGCATGGCCACCGTAGGTCGTGTGGGTTAGTCGACTCAAAGCAAAGAGTGTTATAAAACCTCCAAAGACTTACCGGTCAAGGCTCCCTCCTTTTCGATCCCGCAATGACTGAAAGGGTGGAGCATTAGGCTCCCGGGCCCTAGAGCCGCCTCCGCCATCAACTTGTCCTAAATATGGCAAGAACCATCTAGGTAAGTGCCGCATGAGCAAGGATGGTTAAGCTGATGTGGGCCACTTGGGTTACATATTGAGATATTGTTTGTCGAAGCCCTGGCCAGGTCTTCCAAATACCAACAGGTACTACTTTCAGGTAATGGGTGGCGACCACCCCAAACCGTTTTTATGCTTTGTCCTTTCGGGCCGATTCTATACTTCACCGAATGTGGTTTCGGTATGTTGCGCATTTTTCCAAATTGATGTATATGCTTTGTTGTGATCCAGAGCCACATACTTTCCTTCATGACTCCATATATCACTATTTAGTTTGGTTATTAGTGCTGTAAAATCCTCTCAAACCATTCTCAGTCTCTGGCATCTAGCTTGGTGGGCCGCTAGAGCTAGCCGAGTATATAGAAATTGTCCGATCATAGTGTTGAGTAAAGTTATCCCAACATGTAGTAGAGCTATACATGGTTGAATTCGACCTTATTCTTAGAATGGTTTGGTTACGCTCGTTATGCCTCAATCAATTGCGTAACTAGAGTCGTCAGGTTTCAAATTCCTAACGAGACAAAACTTTAGAAATGGAAGGGTAATGTTTCCGTGCCAAAGTGTCTTATTTCCTACCTTAAGGCTAGGAAGATGATCTCTAAAGGGATACATCTATCGCTAGTTAGTGTCGTGACGCCCGAGACCCCGACTATTCGCCCCGCCTCTAGTTGTTAGCGAATTTAATGATGTCTTTCCCCGAAGATCTTCCTGAGTCCCGAGCGAGCGAGAAATAGAATTCGGCATAGATCTTCTTCCGGACACCCAACCTTATCTCTATTCCTCCTATAGCATGACCGCTTGAGCTAAAGGGAGTTAAAGGAGAAGTTAAAATACCTTCTTGATAAAGGCTTCATCTGGCCCAACATCTCTCCATAAGGTGCTTCAGTGTTGTTCATTCCAAGAAAGACGGCACACTCAGGATGTGCATCGATCGCCGTCAATTGAAGGTCATAGTCAAAAAGGTATCTCTACTCAGGATCGGCGACTTGTTCAATCGCCTTCAGGAGGCTAGTTGTTTCTCCAAACTAGATCTCAGATCAGGATACCACCAGCTCAAGGTCAGAGAATGTGATACTTCGAAAATAGCCTTCGTAACTCGATATATGGTCACTAAAAATTTTTAGTTATGTCTTTGACTAAATCCAATGCTCCTTCAAAATCTTTGCGGACTTGATAAACAGGTATTCAAGCTGTTCCTGGAAATGTTCGTGATTGTCTTTATAGATGACATTTTGGGTTTATTCCAAACAATAAGAGGAACTTGCAGACCATCTAAGAATAGTCGGCGCTTATTCGTAAATTCAAGCAAGTGTAACGCCGCTAAAATCGGGCTTGCTTGGTCTCGGGTTTCTAGAGAGGGTATTCAGTGGATCCTCGAAGATAGTTGTATTCAAGGACTGGACAAGACTCCACCTCTCCAATGCATCGAGTTTCCCTGGTCTAGTCTGCTATTAGATGGTTTTTTGAAGGTTCTCCTCCATAGCCTCCCTTTGACCAAATTGACTCGTAAAAGGTGAAGTCTCCAAAGGGTCTCGATGAATGCGAAAAGAGTTTCCAGGAGTTGAAGACTCGAGTCACTACAACCCTAGTTCTGACTTCCTTCCAAAGGTTCGCATGGGTTCGTGATCTATTGGTGATGCCTCTAGAATTGGTCTTGGGTGTGTTATGATGCAAAGATGGTAAGGTAATATCTTATTCCTCTAGACAACTCATAGTTCATGAGAAAAACTATCCACTCATGATCTTGAGTTAGCAAGCCAGGTAGTGTTTGCTTTAAAGATTTGGAGACACTATCTATATGGAGTCCATGTAGATGGTTTTCACCGATCACAAGAGCTTCCAGTATCTGGCCATGATTCAAAACTCCATCAAAGAAGATGGCTAAATTATTGAAGGATTAAGACATGAGTGTGCTATACCACCCGTGCAAGGTTAATGTGGTGGTTGATGTCCTAAACAGATGTCTATGGGAAACGTTGCTCATGTTGAAGAGGGCAGAAAAGAGCTGGAAAAAGATATTCAAAGGTTAGCTCGATTGGGAGTGTAAAGGTTGATTTAGCTGGTGGGCTGCTGTAATCTAGAGTGGGTCAATCCTCACCTAAGTAAAGATTAAGTCAAAGCAGATGGAAACCTCAGACATCAAACCGAAATAAGTAGTTCTAAGAAAAGAGGGGAGGCCTTCTTCAAAGGGGGGATATGGTGTACTGCTACCAAGGCAGACAGTATTCCAGATGTAGATGACTTGAGACAGCCAATATCGGCAAATAAGCACACGCCTGTGTATTCTATTAATCCAAAGTTATACTAAGATGTACCATGACCTATGGGAAATTTTTTAGTGGAATGGCATGAAGAAGGACATTGTAGAATTTGTAGCCAAGTGTCCAAACCTGCCAACACGTTAAAGTTGAACATCAAAGACCGTGGGAGGTACGACTCTCGTGATATCGTAATACCTAGGTGGAAGTGGGAAGAAGTGAACATGTATTTCATTATGGGTCTACCTCATACTCGTCTCTGGGCAGCATGACTCCATTTTGGGTGGTGGTAGACCGGATGACTAAGCCGCATAATTTATACCAAATAAAACCATAGATTCAATGTATGATTATGCTAGATTGTACATTCGAGAGTTAGTCGGACTACACGGAGTTCCCTTGTCCATCATTTCCTGCGTATAGAGACACTCAACTTTACCTTACTTCTTGAAGTCATTTCGTAAGGGACTTGGCACTCAGTCAAGCTCAAGATAGCTTTTCATCCAATGCACGGATGGACAAGGAGACTCCGTGTAGTGTAGTCTGATTAACTCCTGCATTAGTCTACCATTAAGAAAATGCTTTAAGGTAAGAAACAATAATTAATTTTTTGACCGCAAAAATAAGGAGAAAATAAATTTCATCGTATTTCTATTATCTCTTACTCTCTTCGTCTTTGTGATTTGTCCCCTTGTTTTTTAAACTTTGTGGGAGAAGCGATAATGTTTGTTGAGAACTTGAAATTCTAACAATTTAGTCAGAAGAAAAATGTTGGCCTCTGTTCCCATTGAATTATGGTCTAACATGCATTTATATGAATAAGATGTTGGGTTAAATTCCAATGCACCATAGTGATGATTTAATGATGATTAAGGAAAATAAATATACTTTTGATAAAAAGTCATGAAACCTGTCCGACTTGGTATGCTCCATTCCTTAAAGTGAATGTGGTAGCAAGATATGATAAGTCCAAAGATGATAAAATAATTATTGTGGTTATACTAATGAATGTGGATGTGACAAAGAAAATAATAATAGTTATCATTGTGGTATATGGGATTATGAAAGGAAGAACATTATGTGTTCTCAAAATGGTCCTTCAAAAAGTAAAGACAATTTTCGCAATCAATGAGCATGGTATGAAAAGTCATTGGACATGCGATTATTAAAGTGGCTTAATTAAATAAATTTTGTATATTTCCATCAAAAGAAAGGAATACAAAATTGGGATACATTTGACCTTTCAAAGTGATGTTGAGGTGAATCGTATAAATATGATAAATGTGAAGGCATGACAATGATCTTACAATGAAAATTGGAAAAAGCATTATATAAATATGTAAGGTAATAATATTATCAAATTTAGTCCATGTTTTAACTTCTTACATAATTTATCCCAATGTCTATATAAATTGAAACATACTTTTCATCCCTTAGCCTAACAACCCAAACATTGATCTCTTCTCTATTCTCATTTTTCCTCTGTGCATTCTCATTTTTTGTCTTCCTTTTCTTTTTTGTTGATATTGTTGTAAGTAGAAACTCCATAGGCATCCACTGTTAAAGCTCGCTTTCAAAGTTTGAAAATTAAATTTTTTATTTTTTTTATTTTTTTTATTTTTTTTAGTTTTTTTAATTTTTTCAACTATTAATATGAAATTTAGGGTGATTTGGTGTTAGTGAGAGAGCTAAAGTAAACATAACATGATATATACAAAAATAATGTACCAATACCTATTTTCTAAAAGTTGTTAGTCATGTATTTAAATACAATATTAAGAAATAAAAAGTTAAAATATGGAGGAAAATCAATTATATCAAGAAGCCAAAATAAACACAAAGTCAAATTTAGAAAGAAAATCACACAAACATGGTAAGAATAATTAAAACAAGATAGTAAAATAAAATCTCAAATCTTAATAGAACATAAAATATGAAACCCCATTTAAGAATGAAAACCGTTATGTTAGAAACCTAAACTCTCAGCAGAGTTTTCTTCTGCCATGCTGTTTCGCCCCATTTTCCTCAAGTGATATGGAGCATTTACATGTGAGCAACTCATAAGGGTTATTGGAAATAGAAGAGTCGCCACCAACGATTTGAGGTGCGTTAGGCACCGTACTAACATAAGGGTTTCCGTACTTGTGGGCATAGGTCACTGCAGTCGTAAGGGTTCAAGTCACTCAAAGGAAGGTGTTAAGCACCTTCGAGGTCCACAAATGTGAGTTCCGGATTCATTATTATGTTGGGGTATTTACAAGTGATAAAATTCAATATTTTATTTACTTGAAACTAATTTAAATATGATCAAACAAATAAACTTTTATACAAATAAAATAAGTTAAGCTATTTACTAATTAATGTGAGAAACACAATGATAAAATATTAACTAAATTATTTAGCAAGTTTATGAATTGTTTCACCAAATAAACACTCAAACGTGGAATAAGTCATCCTTTAATTTAAAACCTAAATAAATCAAATTATGCGGCAGATTTATTTACGTAACTAAATAAACGGGATATTATTAATGGAAGAAGTCAAGGCATTCAAACAAACAAGAAAATAATAAATAATAACAAATATATTACAAATGATTTCATTTTATTATTTATTTATTATTACAACTTGAAATTTAAAGATAAACATAATAACATAAAGATAAAAATAAATAAAAGAAAGATATTCTAGATAAAAATAAAATTTGTAAGATATATACAAATACAAAACAAGCTAAAATAGATTTTTAAAAAAAAATAGATTACGCTTATCAGATGACAACACGATATTATGAATCGTGGTCTTCAATTTTGCACAAACTCAATTGGAGGTCGATTTTAATTTAAATGATAATAATAAAATATTTAATGATTTTTTTTATTTTTTTTATTTTTTTTAAATAATATAAATAAAACATATAAATAAATAATATCTTTTGAAAATCTTAAGTTGATATCGTATTCTGAACAAGTTGACTTAGTTTTAAAAAAAAAAAATTTATGAATTAGACTCAGATTCCTTTTTTACTTTCCCATTAACTATTTGTTAAGGGATAGTGTTCATATAGTTAATAATTTGTAAAACATTATCTATATAAAAATGAATCGACGATAAAATACGGCAAAATACTTGTAAGAAAACGCAAAGTGGAAGAGATTAGCGAAAGAAGAATCAACACATAATTCCCACCCCCCTTACAACAGTGAAACCCCTTTTTCATTATTATGAGCGTTTATTACAATTTACAACTGATGAAAAAAATGAACAAATAAATTACAGCGAATATCAAAGATAACATTAAATTAATCCCAAGCCCCATCTTGCCTCGGCGATTCTTCTGTATATCTAAACAAAGACAAGGGGGTACCTGCTCTAAGTGCGCCAAACAAAACACAACAACCATACATATATACGTACATATAGATAATAGTTTTTACGTTAAACAAACTAAAGATTTATTACACGGATAGAGAGAAACTAGTAACAAATTAAATCAAAGCCATGCATGCTTCAAATAACAAACTAGTCATGGATAATTAACTGCAAGACTATGATTAAGTTACTAAGTGAATGAAGATTCTCATAGTTTGATGTACTAACTGGTTGGGAGTGATTCAAGAATAAGAAAAATATGGTAGAAACCAACGAATCTCAATAACGAACAGTAGAGAAGCTAAAGAATCTTAGATATAAAATAGTCCTTTTGAGTGTTAAGAAAGAGAAGAAGAATTATTCCATGACGTTTTGGATGCTAGAAAAAGATAAAGTAAAGTTGTATTGCTAAGGAGGTTTTATGTTACGTTTTTCCTTTTTTTTTTTTATTGAGTAAAGAAGGGCATACTTATATCACTAGAGGAATATAGTCTATCCCCAAAATAAAAAAGAAAGAAAAATATTTAAAATGATTAATCAAGGGATACAAAAGGAAAGGAAGCAATTAATTCAAGATATTAATCTAATTTACTTAAAAATGAAATGTGTACTAAATCAATTAGGGAAATCTTTTTCCTTAACTAAATATATATGAAATCAATTAGGAGATAAAAGTAAAAGAGATAATCAGAAGAATCAATCAAAGCAATTGCTTTCCTTAATTAACAGAGCTGAAACCGTTGGGTGAAAAAAGATTACTATAAATAAATAAATAAATAATATATCAAATAAAGGGAAAATCAACCAAACCTTGCCATAATTATCTAACCACTAAATCAATTAAGAGAGGAGAATAGTTAGTCAAAGATGTTCCTTACATAGATATTCCTATGTAAAATAATTTATATTTACCATAATTAAAGTAGTCATTGCTAAAACTGTATACAGAAAATACGAAATTACCAAATAAATAAAATACTAAAGTTGTGTCACAAATATTTTGTAAAATGCAGAATCAATCCTGAGGCCATTTCTAAGAACATTCATCAGCAAACGAGATTCAAGCTATTATAGGAAATATTTAAACATTATATACTCTATACATGTTGGTAGCATGACAAGATAAAAGAGAAAGTGGGTTAAGATACTTTTCAAAATACGAAGGGATACAAAGAGGTGAAATCTTAAATCTAAATGAAGCTTCACGACTTTAATCTTAACTAAGGATAAGCATGAATATTAGCCTCCTATACAAGTATTTAAACAAATGTTTAGCATAGCAGGAAACTTAGGACTCTAATATCTATCCTGGAAAAGCATTAAAACATCCATGTAGTTATAGCCAGATAAAGGAATATTTAAATTATCCAAGTAGGATTCAAAGGTCAAACATAAAATAACAGTATAATTCAGAATCATATGCATCCCACATTCATTAAAACGATCATATCTTGAATACTTCTTATAGAAAATTAAAGGGAAACGAAACAATATTAAATTAACTACATGTGTTTGAAAGGATTTTGAAAAGTTTTAACAATGAAGACTACTAAACAAAATTGTTAGGATGTTGTAAACGACATCTGAGGCTAAGAGAAATTGTACTAGTAAAACAAGAGCAAACAGATAATTATGAAAATATAGATGAGAGAAGAAATGCGAGAGCGGAAAATTATACTACTAAAATTCAATTAAACATTGAATTCAAATTAAATTGCTTTTACCAAATAAAAACGAGAAGCAAGTAGACCTAAGAATAAAAGTAAGAATAGTAAGAACACTATGATATGAATTCATTTACCTGAATTATCCAACAGTGCAAAATAAAGAAAGACTAGCATCCCTTGAAAGAAATCTAAGATAAAATAGAAAAATAATTCATGAAATCATAAGACTAATAAGCAAAGAAATTAACATAACAGTGAGAAAAACTAAATACTATGAAGAAGACAAATTAAAAATTATGGAAACAAACGTACTAAGAACTATGCACTTAATAAAATAAAGAGATATGGAGTAAGATTACCTGATATAAAGTAGCGAACTAAGAGAGACGATTTAAGGATAGATTTCACACTTTAAGATCAGATTTTGATTAGAGAGGACGTGTGGCGAGATTCGGCGGATTTCAGGGAGATTGAACGGTGGTTGTGGAGAAGATGGTGGTGCGGTTCTTTTGGGTCGTCTGGTGATGTTGTGTTTGGCTGGAGATGGTGAGAAATAGAGGAAATCTGGGTGGCTGCCCAGGGCTGGTTTTTCGGTGGTGGAGGAGACGACTGCAATGCCGTTTCCGGCGAGGGGAAGAAAATAGAGGGTGTAGGATGGGTGGCTGTTTGTGGTGGCTTGTAGGTGTTCGGGCCAGAGGCGAGGGAGTTTAGAGGTGAGGGTGGTTTCCGGAAGTGAGGGACGTTGCAGCAGCTAAGGTTGACGGCTGGAGCAGTGGTGGTGGTGGTCGGCGTTGGTGAGGGAGAGGGGAATATCGGCTGTTGGTCGGCTGGTGAGAGAGAGAGGGAGAGGGAAAAAGAGAAAGGGAAAGGGAGCGGCGGAGGGTGGTTTTCGGCGATGGTGTGGTCGGCCGAGAGGAGAAGAGGGGTGGAGAGGGAGTAGGGCGGCTGAGGTGTTAGGTAGAGGGAAAAATGGGAAAAAAAATGTTTTAGGTTTGGGTGTAGGATAAAAGATATAAGAATAGGTTTTAATTTTAGACTGTTGGATTAAAAAATAAAATGAACGGCTGAGATTAAATTTAGTTCATGGGTCGGATCAACGGGTCAATAATGGGTTAATGGGTCAAGTGGGTAGGATAAATGGTAGGATTTAAAATTAAATTGAATTAGGCTTTACAATGTGGCCAGCTTGACAAAAGTGGCTAAACTTAAATAAATTATACGAAATTGAATAAAAATGGCTAGAATTTAAATACATTTGCTAAAATTGAAATTAACTGCTATTAAATTATTAAAAACACTACACTTGTAAATAATTTTAATAAATAGATGACAAAATAGTTTAAATTATAGAAAAATCATATAAACATTATTATTAATAAATAAATCCTAAATTTAAGTATACTTATGTAATATCATATAATTAAATTATTATATTTATAAATAATTTAATGGACTAGAAAATAAAAATTAAGTTATCAAATATTATAAAAATTATATTATTAACATAAATAATTTATAAATTTGAGTAATATTATTAGTCAAATAAATTTATAAAATTTAGTAAAATTAGGTAAATAGTTTATTAAGTAAAGAATATATTTCAAAATAAGGGCGATATTAATAAGAAATATATTATATAATGCATATAATTATTTAATATAAAAAATTAAAATTAACAAAATAAAAAAACTAAAAAAAATAAAAAAAATAAAAAAAATAAAAAAAATAAAAAAAATATATTATAAATATAAAAGTAAGTCAAATATTTGTGTAAAATAAATAAATAAAGTAAAAAAATTAAATAAATAAAATATATAAGCAACATATTAAGGAGTAGGGAGGTCAAAATTGGGTGTCAACAAATGGCCCCTTCTTTTGCTCGGGAATGAAGAATGAATTGTTGAGCAAAGAACGTTGACCTAGTGGCCGATTTTGTCCGATCGAAGGAAAAAATTTTTGGGCAGGCCAAATAAAAGGAAATAAAGTCATGAAGATATTAAGTGTCGAGACTTAAACTAAAGTCGCCTACATATCTCGGTTTCACGAGAATCGACTGTGTAGTTCTAGATTTAGGACGAACGAAATCCCTGTAAAGAAATTAATAGAACAACGCTGAATAAAGACAGAAGTAGCAATTTTAGGTGATAAGAGTAGGAGATGAAAGATGAGAATTGAAATTCTAATATCATCTTGCAATGATATTTAATGAGAGCAACAAGACTAAGATTAAAACGGGTAAAACGAATACTACTTTCCTTTTTTGACCAGTGTTGCATTTGGGTACCTACATACTTTAACACTATTAGATAATGTGAATATGTATAATATACGAAATAATGCCAATAAATAAAGAAATAGCGATGAGGGAAATATATAATTTTCTCGAGGGAACCTGTGTAAACCGCCCTGGGCTTCGATTTTCCAAAGCGACACTCCAAAAGTCGGACGAGCTTATTAGTACTCTCGAATACACATATAAAACTATTTAGCATTGATGTATCCCATTTTAGGGTGGATAAACTCAATCATCTCTAGCTTTGTGAGCCGACATCAATACAAGTAACAGTGCTCGAACGAAATCAAAGGGCTCAAAAATATTAAATGAAACAATATAATTATAGGATTCAAAATACAATATCAAGCTCGATTGTCCATAGGGAGGACGAATCCAAAAAAAATGTCCACTTATACAGGCGGACCAACCCAATTGTCCTATTTTATGACGGACTAGCCCAATTGTCCTATTTTATGACGGACTAGCCCAATTGTCCTATTTTATGACGGACTAGCCCAATTGTCCTATTTTATGACGGACTAGCCCAATTGTCCTATTTTATGACGGACTAGCCCAATTGTCCTATTTTATGACGGACTAGCCCAATTGTCCTATTATAGGGTGAACTAACCCAGAGTGTCCGTTTATAGGGCGGACGAACCCAATAGTCCTATTTTAAGGCTTAACCAACTCAATTGTCCTATTATATGGACTAAATCTAGAAGTGTCCATTTCAGGGCGCTTGGGACGAACCCAATAGTCCTATTTCAAGGCGGACTAACCCAATTGTCCTATTATAGGTGGACTAACCCAGAGTGTCTATTTGTGAAGCAGACAACCAATAGTCCTATTTTTGGGCGGACAAACCCAATTGTCCTTTTTAGGTTATCAACCCAGAGTGTCCTATTTTAGGATGGACGATCCCCATTGTTAGTAGCATAATTTCAGTGGCTCAGATTATAGTAGCCCAATTTACGTAGCATAGTAAGTAGTATGATAGTAGCTCAATCACCACTATAATAGAAGCTTGAGCACAAAATAGTGGCCCCATAGTAGCATAGTAGTAACTCGAAAAATAGCAAAGTATTCACAATCCGTTATCTTTAAATACAATAATAATAACGGCGTGGTAGCTCCAAAGCAGCACAAATGATAACTTGGAAGTATGATAATAATACCAGCGTAATTGTAGCTTGATAAGAGCAAATAGATAGCTTGAAGATTGTGAATACACTAAGGTAGTATATTAGTGGCCAAAATTGAAATAGTGGCATAATAATTTATGCCAAAGAGTATAATGGGCCTGATTGAATGACACAATAGTAGCATGGCATAACTTGAATATTAGGTTGACGGTAGCATAATAACCATTTAGCAATGGCATTGACTCGTGGCACAATATCTTGAATCCAAAGGCACAATAATATCTTGATAATACCGTATTGGTGTCATGATAAAGTTTGGAATCTAGAAACGTAATGATAACTCTGGGTACAACAAAATGCCAAATAATGATCCAAAAGTAGAATAGTCTAGCCTTCATCTAAGGAATAGTTCCTTCACCACGAATATAATTTTTTTCGTGTGCCTATACTCAAAGAAAAATTGAGTTTTTAAAGGCAAGGTTAATGCGTACCTTTGTATATCCTTGTTCCTTGTCATTGTTTTGATCCTCTATAGACTTTAGATGGTGAAATTTTTGAGGAATTCCTAAAAAAATTTCTGCCCCGGGCCAGAATGCAAAGTGTTTCGCAAACCTCCTTGTTGCTCGCTTGTGGAAATTTTTGACGCTCCCTTCAAAAAAATTTTGCCCCCAGTTTGACTTAAGGGCTTTGTATTCCTGCTTCACTCAAACAAAATTATCAGTTCAAAAGGAATGGTTGTCATATATTTGAACATCAAATTCAGTTTTTGAATCTACATTTGCCTTTAAGAGTCGAAAAAAATTGCCAAAGATTTCATATTTGGATGTGAGGAAGATATTTGATTGGGATATGAGGAGAAAGAAAATTTTATTTGATTGAGACCGAACCCAAAAGTGGGCTGCCTGCGTATCCAAAAGGAATCAGGTTAGACGTAGTTCATATTACGTAGAAAATGAATGAAATGGAAAACTATAGAGGGCAAAGGGTGAACGAAAGCGCTTTGCTTATGACGGCCCCGGGCTTCACTGGCCTTTGCGCTTTCTTGTCAAATGTCTTGGAACTATTTTTGTTGGATCACCTTGGATAACGGTTGCTCCAGAAGCAAGGAGGTTGTAATTCAATGGTCCTTGATGTACTATTATCTTCCTCTTCCCCAACCAAACTCGAATCTTGTATTTCAAAGTCAGAGCATTCTTCTCAGATCATGTCCTTGAATATTCGAATGGTATGCGCAGCTCTTGGATGGATCAAAATTTGGAGATGGGTATTTAGAAATCCACCCTCTCCTCGGTTTCAAAACCTCTTGGGTATTCAACCTTCAAATATGCCTCAAAGATTCGCTAGAGGAGTAAATGTACGGGACTTCACAAAATTGGATTGTACTAGATGAGCCTGGTTTTCAAAATCGTGTTGGTCAGAATCAGGTGATATCTGATAAATTTGCTGTTGGGAGCTCTGCTCATTGCCAGAGTCAAAGATGGTACATACTTGTTGTACATCCCGATGGTGTTGTGGTGGGAAGAATAGCGATCGAGATATCCTTTTTCCTTTTATTCGGAGGCCTTTCTCGTGCTTTGAGAACTTGTGGAAATATCAAGGTTCCTTCCTGTTCAAACGCCATATTCCAATTCTTTCCTAATCCAAATTAGACTTGCGAAGCTATGAATGATTGTAAAATATAAATACTTGCTATATATACCGTCTAGTGACATGATGAAATATTAGACTAATTCTTCTTCAGAGGTGAGTGATGGATCTTAGAAGTTTCCCTACTATCAAGCTCGCTACATTCCTCAAAAGATTCGTGATTCATTTTCCTTATCTCAAGCAAATCTAGAAATGTCGGGTAATCCTTGGTGTTAAATTTGCAATTTCTCTACAAAATCTCAAGCCATAACTTCCCATGCCATTTGTTGAAATCTTGCTCGACATACCAAGTTAATGCCATTCCCCGATAGGCTCTACATAAAGAATCTCATTAGAAGAGCTTCATCATGTCCAATCGACTAATCTACCGCAATAGTTCTTCAGATGTTCGATTGGGTCTCAATGCCCATCGAATGTGTTGAATTTTGGGATCTTGTATCCTAGCGGCAATTGAACACTTGGGTGTAGGAACAACTTCTTATACCTTAAATCTGGAATATTTTTCGAGCGTAGCTTCTCATCCACAATCTTTTCCAAGTTATTAAACTCTTTCCATAATGTGAAGATTTCCCTTTCGGATATTGTCATGTCTTGCAAAGGGCCAATATGGGTATGTGATGAAGGAATTTGTTGAGGAAGTGTAAGAGATGGGTTGAATAGAGAGATACTCTGGGTTTGAGAAGAGGCTTTTGTGTCAAGAGAATCCAAAGTTTGTGTCAGAATAAAAGTAGAATTGTTTGGGATGTTGGACATTTGGGGAGAAATACAGATTCTCGCCGAGTTGATGTTCAAATTGTCACGCCCCTGCCTTGAGGGGGGTATGACTGGCACCAAACCCTAGTAGGACCTCAGACCGCAACTGTGGCCTAAGCACATCTGGTGCGTTCGGCTAGCCTTCTATCTCGACGGAAATACGGGCTTATGATAACTGACTGTAAATATATTCTCCGCCAGATCGGGCCTATAGCCAAATGTAAATGCAATAACAACTAATCATAATACTTATAACGGGAACCTATGTGCCTATAAGGCCACTATGCTGTTCAGTCACCAGACTCAACATAAGAAATACCGTATATCTACGTGACCGACAAGATCACCACTACTATCGATTAAGTGGCCCCACACAGCCAACCCAATCAGAAATGCTAAACAACTAAACAAAACGCACGGCCTCACAATGCATCACACAACCAACCACAAGGAGATATATATAAGCAATCTGCAAGCCTATATGAGTATCGATAAAATGGCTCTGACAGGCCCCGCCACCCATACCGTACAACAAAAGAAAATGAACTACACCTCGAATATCAAGCTCCGGATGACAGGAGCTGATGACTCTATAGCTGGCTGGAATCACGAGGATCGCCTCCTCGTCTATGAGTACCTGCAGGTAAGCAATGCAGCGCTCTAATGGGCGCGTATCACCAAACACAGTATGCAAAAGCAATCAACATCTGAATAATAGCAACACACTAGCAACTCAACAGCAAGGAAATAACCGAACTGTGTGTCTATGAACTAAATCAGACTTTCTGTACTGTGATAGGGTAGGAGCTTACCTGTCGTCGTGGCATCTATCTATTAATCAATATATAACACATAAATACATATATATATATAGCAAGCAAGAACCAATACCAACCGCCTATAAGATTCTAGATGGTGCCAACCAATCAAACACTCTATATACCTTTACCCGGCCAAAACCAACCAAAAATAAGCGACTCCACTCATTCTACAACTGGATGAGCACCTCTACCGGCCCCCTGGGTCTCCGGTCGGGCTATGGCCTCATATATAACACCGTGGTTCGAGTCCTGGTGACTCACTGTATTCATAAAATCGTAATCGTATTCAATTGTTTCCCCGGTATGCGCAATAGGTAATCTGTACTGTAATGCCGATCAGCCTGATATGGGAAAGCTTCATCCTGGTCTTTAACCATTGGGGATGGCATGCCACTCCTTGGAGTGACGTAAACCCACCCGCCTGGGCGACATGCTTACTAACCTGTGGGCTGGCGAGGACGCCTAAAAGGGTGCCTCACTGTATTAATAACAAGTCTTAACAATCAATAATCACATATGTCAAGCGCATGTTTAAACTGAAAATACTATCTGTCTTCTGATTTGTTATTCTAAACTCTTTCTGTGTTATACCGATTCTCATACCGTTTATACCGAATCTCGGGATCTTATCTCGACCGTATGGGCTATACTGTATTTAGATATTTACCGTATGGCCATACTCGTAGCCGAGATACTATCTGATTGTCTTATCTTACTAACTTTTATTCCTGGAATATATGTCATATTATTTTAAAAACATGCTTGCTAAATGCATACTGGGCTATACTAAGTCTAGAATGCTAACTCAGCCATTTGGTGCCGCTTTACTAACTTTCGGATCGAGTACGATATAACAACGCAAAACAGGTTTATCAATCCTACAAAACTAATAATCAATTCCGGGAATTCTGTTACTGGAGTTTAATCAGATATGCTAAAGTTAAAGTTAATAACTTGCCGAAGAAAATGGCTTTACATACCTTAACTCGCGTTATCCGACTAACTAGACGGGGCTCACAAGATTCAGCTACTCAAATCCTGCATTAACATATGTCACCAGGAACTAAATACACCAATATTCAAAAAGAAAACGCTACCAATATTTTTATAGCCCAAACTTTAGCTTATCGAAAGACGGTCGAAAACTTGCTATTTCTCGAAAGTCCGTATGGTGAAATATTCACTTTAAGGCCAGGGAGCACATTGACACTAATTTGGAGCAATTCCACTACCTTAGCCCGGTAGCGTGATGATTTGCCAGCCGAATTTCTACAACATCCTTAGGAATGCTCACATGTAAATACCTTCTATTCAGGTTAATTTGGAATTTGACTCGCGGTTATGGGCGTAATCGTCAAAATTGTCAATACCTTGGTAACTTCCGCTTTTCTCGCTGCTTCGGAATTTTCTGATTTTTAATGATTTAAACCGGTTGATGATATACTTGTTCTCTGATCAGGCTAACGTGTCACTGAGCCAACGCGGAGGTCTTTCCGTGACACACTGCCACCGCAGAGTGGTCTATATATAATTGGGACCTAGAAGTCGCATTTCTGGAATGCGATTTATAAGTCGCATTCTTGAAATGCGATTTATAAGTCACATTTTGCCTTGCGACACGCCGACTCTGGCGCTTGTCCCATCTTTCCCGGCCTTTTCTAGCAATGATGGGATTCTAAAACTCTTAACCAACATGCGAATAGTCCATCTGTGTGTCGAATTTTAATGGGTGTAATATACTTCCCCTTAAGAACATTCCGCCCTCGAATGTAAAACTTCTATTTATAGGACTTCTCAATTTATTCAACTTGTTTCTGTGAAAAATTTTTGCAAGAGTTTCCCCCGTAATATGGACTATCCCAAAAACCTCGAAATGCGTAAAAGTCCAATACAGTACTCCACACAATACTATAGTACTTACACATTAAGATCGATCATTTCACTTATATATATACTATAAGGCACCGTATATGACAATACTAACATACCTCTTGGATGCATATGGTTGGAATAAGTGAGGATATCCAGTTTTCATATCTTCCTCCGCCTCCTAAGTCATCTCCTCTCGGTTCCCTGCTACGCCACAAAGATCTTGACAGACGCAATACCTTGGTTCTCAATCTACTAACTGTCTCGTCTAAGATAGCTATTGGAACTCTTCTAGGCCAAACTTCTTCCGAGAATCCTCGATATCTTGGATCGGGGACTGCCTAGATGGGCCCTCCCCTGCATTTCTCAAAGATAGATACGTGAAAGACCTGGAGCAGACTGGATTCTAGTTCCTGAGGCAAGTTCAACTCTATATGCCACTCTGGCCTATTCTTCGACAATCATAAGGCCTAACAAATCTGACCAGCTTACCTTTCTTGCCGAATCTCATCACCCCTTTCATCTGAGATACTTAAAATACGCAATTTCATTCACATCAAATTCCAGTTTTTGCGCCGCACATCAACATACGATTTCTCGCGCTCCCCGTGTGGCCGTAGGCGTTCTCCGATAAGCTTCACTCTTTTCCCTTCGATCATCAATGATGTCTCTGCCCACCGCCGCCGACTTCTCCCACTTCAAACCACCCAACCGGCGATCTGCATTTTTGCCCCTACAAGTACTTCAGCGGGCGCCATCCTGGATAAAATGAGTGATAGCTATTATTATAAGCAAACTCAATTAACGGCAAATGCTCGTCCCAACTACCTCCAAAATCTAGCACGCACGTGCACATGCCAATGAGCCACCAATAGTGCGTTCAAACTCTCGCTTCATCCGCTCCGAGGGTGGAATGCTGTGCTCAAATTAATCGCGCTCCCGCACTTTCAAACGACTACCAAAATGTAGCTGTAAATTGTGCCCTCTCGTCTCGAAATAATAGATACCGGCACTCCGTGAAATCTAACTATTCCTCGTTATACACCCTAAGATAATCTTCACGAGAAAGTAGCTTTACCGGCAGGAAATAAGCTGATTTTGTCAGCCTGTCAACTATCAGCCATATGGAATCGTGTCTATGTCCGGGCACGGGTAATCTCGCTACAAAATCCATGTTCACTACTTCCCATTTCCAGAGGCACAAATTTATGTCCCGAAAGCACCCGCCCGGCTTCGGTGTTCCACTTTTACCCGTTGGCAGTTAGGACACTGGGCTAGAAATTCGGCAATTTCTCTTTTCATACTCCGCCGCGTATTCTCCTTGATATCCCGGGCACATTTGTCGCACCTGGGTGCAGAGAATAGCGACGTAATGTACCATTCATAACTGCTGGCGAGCCCTAAAATATCCGGAACACGAGGCGACCTTTACATCATAGCACTTCATCCTCAGTTATTTGAAAATCTGGCGCTTTCCCTGCTGAATTCTGTCCTTAAGCCGGGACCAGGTCGTGATCTCTCATTGCCGCTTCTTACTTCCGCAACTAATGATGACACGGGCTAAGTGTACCGAATTACCGCTCTACTCGTCCTCTGCTTTCCACTACACGAACGGCTAGGCTGGCTATTGGTGTATTTGATAATTCCTGTTGTTCGGCTACAAGTACGCCAAACTCCCCATATATTTATGGCTAAGGGCGTTTGTCACACATTGTCTCTTCTTTGATTGATACAAAATATTCATATTTAGAGTACGGCATATAATTTGCGGTCATAATTTGCTTATTATGCCGGAGAAACCGACAGGTAATCCACCGGTATAGCTAGAGCTTATCTGGCCTTTTTGGCCGCGTGCTAAGGTTATTTAATGCCGGGATAACCCGAACGACCATCTGCGCACCGTGTGCCTTTATCTGATCGTGAGGATCTTGATAATGATCATGATCTTTAATAATCTGGCTGCATAACCTGAGTAACTGAATAGCTGGGTTGAATGACCTGAATGTTGCAGTAGCTCTAAAAATGCCCTAAATGTCCTACCCGAGCATCTCGTAGCTCATGCATAATCAAGGAGTTGTGGACATCTAATCATTTGTTATTCTACTTGAAAAACCGTGAGCCGGGCTTAATCGGACTTACTCTAGGCGATCTGTCCCTGGATCTTCATAGGGAACCTACCGACTTTTGTCTTAGTAAACATCGCGCTTAGCAGCGTACTACCGTTCTTACGCCTTGCTCGTATCCACTCTGGATTTATACTACCGTTATGGAAATTTCGGGCCTATGAGCCATTCCGGAAAGATCGTCATAGGGCTCGTATCTCGAATACCTTACGAGAACCAAACTGAAGTACTAGTCTGTCACCGACTACCGATGTGGACCCTTTCTGGGGTGCCCACGCTTGTCTCGACTCCGACGGCCGGCTAACTTGCGGGGTGTTCCACATAATAACTGCTAGGTTGACTAAGGCCGACTCTCACCTACAAGGCCGGGAAAACGATGTAATGACCACTTAACATACTGAAAAATTCTGGTATTGCTAACCTCTGAAGTATGCCTATTCGGCCCTAATTCTCGGTTCGCACATGCGATAATGTTACCGATCTTTAGGATGCTTCCCTCGCTAATACAGCGCCACGCTGGTCGTTAGACCGTCTAACCGCGCCTTATCATCTAACCACCCGAGTTTAGGTTACTAACTCTTGTAAGCTTCTAAAGCCTAGATCTCGCAACAACATATAAGTTCTGTTAACTCACACCGAGAACCGAGACGCTTCTATGGCTTCATACGTAAATCACACTTAACTCTCCCCTTCTCTTTCTTCTCTCTTTTTTTGCGAGGGGTCCCCGCAAGCAATCTATATATACTTACTAGCAGCTAACCAGAATCTGTGCATATGTAACCCCAATTGGCAAACCCGGCCACATCATATCCGTTATCCGTACATATATATCAATAACTACTTACAATACATACCACTCCCGTAGTGATACGTAATTTCCGACATGCTCGCCGACTTCATCAGTATACGATATATACCGCCATGGTCTAATGATATCTCCTGTCCTCTCTTATCATTTCATTGATTTTCATCCTTTCCGAAGCAACAATATATGTGTTTAATTATGATCTACTATGGAAATTTCTGCCACTCTTACAACATGGGATCCGCATCCGAATCTCGTGGTCTTACTTGGCATTATATCGAGAGCCCACGACTATCTACTGGGTCTTATCTTCGGGCCGCACTAGATTAGAGTCTCATGGTCGGGCAGCTTAACTCTCCGTAGGCGGACATACCGCAATATTCTGAACCGCACCTTACTATCTCTTAACCGCGCTCCGAGGCTTAGTCCTTAATACGCGATATTCTATCAATACGGGGTGATTCTAATTTCCCCACCAAATCTGGTACTTGCTTCTTCCCTTATCTTGCTTAAGCTGAGCTCGGGAACAACGTATCTCGCCTTACATTGTTACAAGTTAATGTCAAGTCTCGCCTCATACTTTTCCGCTTGCAAATGTAGACCCATCCGACCGCACGACCTCCCTACCTTCTAACACAACCGAACCATAACTATTATCTGCAGGTATATCTTGCTGTTGTTAGCGTTTTATGACAGACTTGGCTTCTTTTTTCTTGACTAATCTTGACTATTACTGAAGTCCATCACTGACGGATCTTCTACGCCACTTTGGTAAGCTAGTAGCCTTACTTGCTATTCGACTTATTACCATGAGGTTTGCATAACTTACGTAATCATAGGGGCTCTTTTATGTTTCTAGCATTTTTCTGGAATCAACCAATCCATCTTCACTTACTGCTTACTTCGGGAACCTCGCCTCAATTCTTATGCCCCTTACCGCATCAAATCAAAACTAAGAGGTAAGAATAGCCTTTTCTTACCGCAACAAAACGGAAATACGGAGTCAGTACTCACATTCGAAAAGATGGAGGTGGGAATCCAAAGACGCCCTCTCTTTCACACTTATCTGATAATCTGGTATTGCTCCATATCTTTAACAGACTTTATATATCTAACAAATAAGTCAACCTGCATACTATGCTTATAACTTCCTATTCAGAGATTATATGGGGACACATCGGGAATGGCACCATACCTGATTACATGGGGTCTCCACACTTCCTTGCAGCTGTAAATTTGCACCAGCTTTGCAGGTCCTCTTCTGCGGCTATATCCAATCTTCCGCCCGTGATAGTGCGGCTCGATCCGACTCTCATCCAAAACCAAAGAATATGGTTAGTTTTTAGGACTCGACCCTATACTCATCGCTCTATAGCAGAATACTGAATGAGAAGAAAGAGTAACCATCCTATTTGCAGCCTCCTGCCATAGTATGGTGCACAACACATCCATAGATTAGATTCTACTTAGCACGGCTTACTCCTGCACACGCACTGCCCGGATATCAAGTTTGTCACCCGTCTTGGGGTATACTGGCGCCTGGTGCCCTAGTAAGACCTGGACTGCTAACTGGTGGGCCTAAGCACATCTGGTGCCTGGCTAGCTCTATCTCGTATTTCGGGAAACAATGGGCTATATAACAATCAGAATACAAATTCTCCGCCGATCAGCCTATAGCCACCAAATGCATAATGTGCCTAACCGTGAGACATACTTATAACGGAACCTATGCGGGCCGACCAAGGCCACTCATGCTGTCTAGTCACCTCGTGACTCCAACATAAGAAATACTGATATCTACGTGCCAACAAGGTCACCACTACTATCGATTACGGCCCCAGCACACCAACACAATCAGAAATGCTAACAACTAAACAAAACGCACGGCCTCACGACCGGCACAACTAACCAAAGGGAGATATATATACAATCTGCAAGCCTATATGAGTATCGATAAAATGGTCTGACAGGCCCACTACCCATACCGTACAACAAAAGAAAATGAACTACACCTCTCTGAATATCAAGCTCCGGATGACAGGATTTGATGACTCATAGCTGGCTGGAATCACGAGGATCGCCTTTGCTTATGAGTACCTCGCAGTAAGTAATGCAGCGCCCCAATGCGCGCATTCATCGGTACCCAAAAGAGGAAAGCAACCGAACACATCTCGAATAATAACAACATAACTAGCAACTCTGAATAGCAGGAAATAACTGAATCTGTAAGAACTGATGTAAGCTAAATCAGACTTTTCTGTACCGTGATAGGCAGAGCGCACCTGCCGCCGTGGCGATCTCGCTATCTATTAACTAATATATAAATACATAAATACATATATATATATAGCAAGCAAGAACCAATACCAACCGCCCATGTTTACGAAAGCAACCAATCAAAACACTCTATATACCCCTACCCGTAAAAACCAACCAAAAATAAGTCATCCCACTCGCTCATAACTACGAGCACCCTACCGCCCTGGCTTCCGCCGCTATGGCTTTCGATATAAATAATCGTGTATAAGTCCGGAGGACTCCTTGCATCGTATCTCGTAATCAGAATCTCGTATCTGAATCTCTCGGTGCATGCGCACAATAGGGTAATCTGTACCGTAATGCCGACGTACTGAGCATGGGAAAGCTTCATCCCATCTTTCCCATCGGGACGCGCACGCCACTCCTTGGAGGACGTGAACCCCACCCGCACAGTGGGTGACACAGTTACTTCAACCCAGGGGCGGCGAGGATGCCTAAAAGGGTTCCTCAATGACACAATCAAGTTTGAACAATCAATAATCACATATATAGCAAGCATGTTTAAACTGAAAATACTATCTGTGTTCTGATTTCTTATTCTGAACTCTTTCTGTGTTATACTGATTCTCATACTGCTTTATACTGAATCTGGGTTCTTATCTGACTGTATGGCTATACTGTAGCCGAGATATTATCTGACCGTATGGCTATACTGTAGTCGAGATATCTTACCGTATGGCTATACCGTAGCCTAGATACTATCTCAATTGTCTCGATTTTCTTTACTAACTTTTTATTCTGAATATATGTCATAGTGTTCTAAAAACATGCTTGCTAAACGCATACTGGGCTATACTAAGTCTAGAATGCCAACTCCGCCATTTGGCGCCGTTTACTAACTTGATCGAGTAACATATAACAACGCAAAACAGTTTAATTTAACTTGCACAAAACTCAATAATCAAACGGGAATTCTGTTACGGAGTTTACTGTATTATGCTAGGCTAAAGTTACTAACTTGTCAAGAAACTGGCTTTACATACCTTAACCTCGGTTGGTCCGACTAACTAGACGAAGCTCCCACAAGATCTACCTATTTCTCCTAACCGCATTAACATATATGTCAATTAGAACTAATACACCAATATTCTGAAAGAAAACGTCACTTAACAGGTTTATAGCCCAAACTTTGGCTTATCGAAAGACAGCTCTAAAACTGCCATTTCGAAAGCAAGATGGAGAATACTTCACTTTAAGGCCAGGAGCACATCGACACTAATTACAACTCTGACTTACCAGCCCGGTAGCACGAATGACGCTTCGCCGAATGTGAAACAAATCCGTAGGAATGCTCCCTCGCTGCTAAATACCTCGGTATCTGAGGTTAATTTGAATTTGGACCAAAGGAAGTTACGCAATCATCAAAATTGTCAATACCTTGCGTAACCTCTCGTTCTCAAGTGCTCTCTGGAATTTTCTGATTTTTAATGATTTAAAACCGAAGTTGGAGGCTTTATATACTTGTTTCTGGGATAGGGCCAACGTGTCACGAGCCAACGCGAGCCTCCTCCGTGGACACGCTGCTGCCGGAGTGGCTTATATATAATTGGGACCTATAAGTCGTATTCCCGAATGCGATTATAAGTCGATTCCCCGGAATGCGATTTATAAGTCACATTTTTACCTTGCGACACGCCACTGGCGCTTGTCCGATCTTTCCTGGCCTTTTCATATGTATGGATCGAAACTCTTAACCAACATGTGAATGAGCCATATCCGTGGTAAACCGGAATTTTACGTGTAACACAAATATTTGACAAACCCTTAAGTATTAAAATATATCAAATGCAAACGTCCGGTTAGCATACAAAAATAAAAAGTATTAATAATTACATCAAAATAACGATCTTGTTAAAGAGTTTCAAGCAAGATAAGTAAATTTAAGCCTTGACACAACAAAATGTAGCATGATGGATTTAGGTGACAAAACTAAGGATTGTAGACGCTATTAGAGAGTTAAGATTTGAAATGTGATAGGGAAAAGGATTTAGCAAGCTGGGTGATTGAGCAATGTCGATATAAGCCGGGCAACGTATTCTTGATATTTAAACGAAAGGCAACACATAATGCTAAATAAAAATAGTGATTTATGCTTATTAAAAAATGAATCAAAATTGTGAGAGCTTTAAGAGAATGTCGAAACCTTAGTGGCAAAGGTTAAACAAATGCAGCACTATAGGATTTAATTGAACAAATAAAATTATGAATACTAAAGAGGCTATTTTTGAAGACACATAAATCAACATTTATAAAAGAAAATTTGGGCAAAACTTACGAGATTGATGCTTTGCGCTAAAGTAGGTTATATGGAATATGAGACTAAGAGAGTGTGATTATGATATGATTTTAGAATTATATAAAGATTAGGAATCAACGAACGAAGGAAAATAAAATAAGAAACAATAACAAAAGTATATCTCAAATTAACATGTAACAAATAATTCAAAATCATAAAATTATAAAATTAAAAAACCAAAAACAAACACAAACAAACAATTAAAAAATAAAATATTTTATAATATATCATTCTATTTGTTCTCTCTAAAATGATCAATATAAATAATTTTGCTTTAATTTTTTTTAAAAATGAAATGTTACAAGGAAAAACAAGTTCAAGAGAAATGAATATAATTTAAATAAAAATGCTCCTCTTCTTCTTTCGGTTTAATCATAGTTAAACGACATTACAACCTGCATTATAAAAAGGTTAGTTACCTTTTCTTCCTAAGGAACAAATAGTCCACATATTTAGACGTATTTGCCTCTCAAAAATGCAAATAAACATGATAATGTCCCTTTCAAGATTGTAAATCTCTTGACTTTGGGCAAGGTTAAACTAATAGCCTCAATACAATTCAAGGGCAAGGTAGATACTTCAAAGCACGCAATGCAGACTTAACATAGATTTCCCTAAGAGTAGGATTATTATTATTACTTTTTTTTGAAAGGAAATTCTTGGAGAAGCAAAGAAAACATAAACCCATGTGTTCAAAGTGGATGTGAGAGATTCCTAAGTGGGGGAAATATGAGCAATAATGAGAGTTACAAAATAATAACAATTAGCACATAAGGCATAATAAGTAGCCGAAGAGAAGCAATAAGTAAAACGCCAAACAAACAAAGAGGATAAGGAAATAATATATCCTAAGTTAGGTCATATAAAGAGATAATTGAAAATGACTAAACATGAAATACTAGCTTTGAACAAGAAAGTACATGAGAAAAATAGGGAGGGGTTTAAACATATAGTAAATAATTTAAATAAGGAAACCAAGAAGAGAATAAGGGAAAAAGATTAAACAAGGAAAAAATATAATTTAAACAAGGAAGGAGATAAGAGAAATAAAGATTTAAATAATACGTATAATGCGCACGCCCTTTTCGGAATGCAAAAATGCCTTAAGACTCAAAACAAAGTTTCGGCTAAATTTCGACGCGGCCTTTGACGCCGCACATTTTTTGAGGTTTTAAATGATGCGTATTCCTTAGTAAAGGGATACACAAATATGATCTAAAATGAGAATAGGTTTAGACACGGTTCCCCAAGCTATAACTTGAGAGTGAGAAAACTGTTCTGTCGACGCACCCGATCGACCAAGTCACGAGACATTCCTCGACACGGGTATTAATAGTGCTAATCGGCCGTGAAACCACTACAAACCGCTTTCAAGTGTGAGTGAGAGCTAAAGAAAATAACATGCAGATATATACAAAAATAATGTACCAATACCTAATTCTAAAAGTTGTTAGTCATGTATTTAAATACAATATTAAGAAAATAAAAAAAGTTAAAATATGGAGGAAAATCAATTATATCAAGAAGCCAAAATAAACACAAAGTCAAATTTAGAAAGAAAATCACACAAATATGGTAAGAATAATTAAAACAAGATATGGAAAAGGTAATCTCAAATCTTAATAGGAACATAAAATATGAAAACCCCACTTAAGAATGAAACCGTTATGGTTAGGAAACTCAAAATCCCCAGCAGAAGCCGCCATGTGTCACGCCCCATTTTTCCTCGCGGATAGCGGAGTACAACATGTGGCAACTCATAAGGGTTATTGAAATAGAAGAGTCGCCACCTAACGATTTGAGGTGTGTTAGGAAAACCGTACACATATGGCCTTCTATACTAGCCTAGGTCACCAGAGTCGGGTAAGGGTTCAAGTCACCTTGAAAGGAAGGTGTTAGGCACTCTTCGAGGTCCACAAATGTGAGTCCTTCGATTCATTATTATGTGGGGGGTATTTGCTATGATAAAAATTCAATATTTTATTTTACTTTTTAACTAATTTAACATGATCAAACAAATAAACTTTTATACAAATAAAAATAAGTTAAGCTATTTAATAATTAATGTGAGAAACGCAGTGATAAAATATTAACTAAATATTTAGCAAGTTTATGAATTATTTCTACCTAAATAAAACACTCAAACGCGGGAATAAATTCATCCTTTTTAATTTAAACCTAACAACTAACATAAGCGCAAATTTATTTACGTAACTAAATAAACGAACATTATTAATGGAAGAAGTCAAGGCATTCAAACAAACAAGAAAAAAATAATAACAATAACAAATATATTACAATGATTTCTATCTTTTATTTATTTACTTCTTATTTATTATTACAACTTGGAATTTAAAGATAAACATAACATAAAGATAAAAAATAAATAAAAGAAAGACATTCTAGATAAAAACAAAATTTGTAAGATATATATACAAAATACTAAACAAGCTAAAATAGATTTTTTAAAAAAAAAATATTTGTTGCTTTATCAGATGACAATACGATATTAAGTGAATCGTGGGTCCTCACTTAGCAATAAATTAATTGGAGGTCGGTTTAATTTAAAATATAATAATAAAATATTTAAGAATATTCGAATAAAGGTTTGAATAAACACATAAATACCTACATATAAATACACATAATATCTTTGAAAATCTTAAGTTGATATCGTATCCGGGGAACAAGTTGACTTAGTTTAAAAAAAAAATTTGCGAATTAGACCACGTAATTCCTTTTTACTTTCCCATTAACTATTTGTTAAGGGATAGTGTTCAATTAGTTAATAATTTGTAAAACACATTATCTATATAAAAAAATGAATCGGCGATAAAAATACGACAAAATAATTTGAAGAAAAACACAAAGTGGAAGAGATTAAAGGAAAAGAAGAATCAACACAAAATTCCCACCCCCCAACTACGAAGTCCATCACTATCCTCTCCCATTTCCACTCGGGGATAGACATCCTCTAAAGTAATTTCAGGCTTTTGGTGCTTGTACTTCACATGCTAACAGTTCAAACACTGGGTGACATAGGCCAATAATGTCCTCTTTCATTCTCGCTCTCACCGATAGTGTCGCCACAAGTCATGGTACATGTTGGTAGCTCTAGGATGAATGGAGTACCTCGGAGTTGTGAGCTTCTGCCAAGAGAGGCTTAGATATCTCACCAACTCAGGGAACACACACATGTCTCTTTATTCTCAGGACCTCTTCGCTATCTAACACTCGCTTCCTTAGCTTCTCCTAACTTTATCTCGATCTACCCAACTTCTCATTCTCAAACCGGTTCTGCCTTTATTTCCTCTAACAAAGATGTCTTAGCCTCCATGCTATCTAGTATCCCACCTATTTCTACTGTGAGAGAGCCTCATCAAACTGTTTGCCAGTGTCTAAACTTCTCTAGCCATTGATCATCGAGTAGCCTGTGCAAGCTGTGACCGCGCATACTTACTACTTTCCGACTTAACACATCTACCACCACATTAGCCTTCCTCGGTAGTACAAGATGGTGACATCATACCTTGAGCAGGTCCATCCACCTCCTCTGCCTCAAAATTGAGATCTTTTTGAGAAAACACATGTTGGGCGGGTCGATGGTCCGTGGAATATCTCACAACGAGCCCCGTACAGTAGTGCCTGCATTTTTAGGGCAAAATACTACCTAACGCTAGCTCCAGTTCATTCATGGGGTAATTCTTCTCGTGCACCTTCAACTATCTCGAGGCATAAGCAATGACCTGCCCTTCCTGCATTAACACCACACCCAACCTAGATCGTGAGGTATCGCTGTACAACAAAATATTTACCTTCTACTCGGTAATGCCAAGATAGGGAGCTTGCTTAGCAGGGTCTTGAACTTCTAGAAACACTCTTCATATTCTCTGACCACTGAAAGGTACATCGTTCTGAGTCAACCTGGTCACGATGCTGAGGCAATGGATGCAAACCCTTTAACAAAACCTACGTAGTAGCCGGCTAGCCCCACAAACCCGAATCTCTCGGGTCACGCGTAGTTGGCCTAGCCCAGTTTCTAATTGCTTCCACCTTATGTGGATCGACTTTGATTCCCTTGGAGACCAACGTCCTAAAAGACAGCTTAGGTGCAACCAAACTACACTTATGAATTTGGCATACAAATCATTTCTCCTTCAAAGAGTCCTAGCACGATTCACAAATGATTCATGGTCCCGCTTTTGGTCCTAGAGTACAACAAGATATCATCAATAAAACAACTACAAAGCAATCTAGATAGAGTATGAAGATACCATTCATCAAACACATGAACATAGCCGGGAATTAGTGAGTGCGAAGGACATGACCAAACTCATAATGCCTATACCTTGGCCGTATGCAGGATGTTTTGGGAATATCCTCCCAAATCTTCACCGGTGATAACCCGACCTCAAGTCAATATTTGAGAACACTGCTGTCTCCCTTAACTGATCAAACAATTCATCTATTCGAAGGGAGAGGGTACCTATTTCAAATAGTTACTCTTTGCCCAACTAACGATAATCGATGCACATCCGCATACTACCGCTTCTTCTTTTTCACAAACAAGATTGGGGCACCCTGAGAGACACTCTGCTTGATAAACCCCTTACTAAGCAGCTCTTGCAACTGTTCCTTGAGTTCTCTCGACTCAATTGGTGCCATTCAGTAAGGCGGAACAGAAATGGGTCGTGAGTCCCCGGCTCTAAATCGGTGCAAAAATCAATGTCACGCGTCCGACTGGCATGCTGTAGACCTACAGGAACACCTCTAAGAACTTACAAATTACCAAAACTTACTCTATGGAAGGATCCCTCGGAACTAAAGTATCCCGAACATGATCTAGATATGTAGAACACCCCACTCTATAAATTTACTAGCACAAATATAGGAAATGATTTTCTTAGGAGCAGGCTATAATTCCCTTAACACCCTAACTCGACGACTCGGGAACAGACATGGTAGACAGTCTTAGCATAGCAATTCAGAATAGCATGGTAAGGAGATAACCAACTCATTCCCAGAATCACATCAAAATCTACCATGTCCAATATCACTAAATCTACCTGCAGTATCCAACCCCATAAAGTCAACAATGCAATCACGACATACCCTATCCACCACAAAGATAATCCCTAACAGGAGTACACACATGGATAAAAGTATCAAGTAAATCACAAGCAAGATCCAATCTCAAAGAAAAGTAAGCAAATACATAGGAAAAAGTAGAATCCGGATCAAACAAAACCATAGCCATTTTGTAAGACACAAAGATAATAGGCCACACGCACATCAAGCCTCGCCTTGGGCTTACCGAAAACATAAAAGGAGCTCGGTTACTCCGCCCGCAACCGCCCCCGGCTGGCTATGCTACCCTACCAGACTCGGATGCCACCCCTACCGGTCCGAGCACCTCATCTACTCGGCTGAGCACCGCCCGATGGCCGGGCCGACTACACCGCCCAAGTTGTGGATGATTCTAGCTGAACGCACCGCTCCTCTTCCACTGGGGCAAAGCTTCAAGATGGGTGTGATGATCGTCTACCCTAGCCAAACTAGGGACTCCATCTTAACGTGGCCATACTCCCCACACAATGGAATACCTTCGACATCGGCTCAATAAAAAGAAGAAATAGGGAGAGCCCAAGTTGGCAAGCCGAGTACTCCCCGACCGCACTCCGGTCAAGAATTTTCTTGACAAGACTTCCCGCTAACACCACATAGCCGATCGAATAGAACATCCGCAGAAACTCTATGGTACTCGGAGTCCTAGCAATAGAGCCATTAGAGAAAACCCCCCACGCTCCAAACCTTTCTTTTAGCATTCTTTGCATACCTTTCCTTTTTCACCCTCTTATGTTCCTTCACATATTCCACTACCTCCTGAAAGATTTACCTATGGGGAGACCATCCAAGAGTTGATAACTCGAGACCCACATTCGTGCCTTTAACAACCGCTTGATTTTATTCGTGGGAAGTAAAGGTAGAGCATACTCTGGATAGCGAATGGAACCGCCCTTGTAAGTTGCTACAGAAGAGCCTTGCTCGATGGTGGTGAACTCATCCCTTCCTATCTTTCAAGATGTGGGGTACATATCTGTGAATTGAAGTAAAATCAAATCCAAATCAATGATGGTAACCCCGGCCAATCAGACGGCGAAATCCCTCCACTATAGCTTAGCATCACCTATCAATTGGAAGGTGGTGACAAATTCCACACTGTACTTCTCACTGCCCCCATTTTATGGGTTTTCGTGACAATCTATAATAAACACATGTGCGTCCCCTTCGCCACACTCATAAAAGTGGGAGGTTCCATCTTGGTGAACCTCCAGAACAAGCCATGCTCCTCCCCTGTCATCACCTGAACCACTGGCCTCAGAAACATAACTACTCTGGCACATGTATCAATGTAAGGAGTCGGGCAGTGGTACTCAAGATAGTTTATTCCCAATTAATTACTCCAAGAGTTGCTAGTGCTGCCCCATTACTCGACGAGGCCACTCGAAGGTTAAGAACCTGGAGCCAGAACCTCGAGTGGATGTTGGAGCGGCCGGAGCTTCTCCCTGCATCAGAACTTCTCCCACTTTTACAATGGCTACTTTCCCGAACCATGTGATGGGTATTAGAGATGCCGACCTCTCTCGTAGACCGAGCAGAGTGCTGGGCTCCTCCTATGGCAAGCCATGGAAGCCTCACCCGCATCCCCAGCCCCGCCTCCGCGGAATGTGGTTGCCAAGGCTGCTGCTGGCTTGGTGCTGTTCTGTGTTCCTATCTGCACGTGTTCTCACCATCTATGAGAGAATAAAGAAGAGTTATTAGATACCAATTTGGACTACTAGATACCAATTGGACTAAGTAATCGCACGGAAGGAAAGAAGAAGGGAGTTTCCTAAAGTTCTGTTAGCCTTTCAAAGATGTTCAGGACGTCACCACACCGATCCGTGAGACTCTACTAGACCCGCCTTAGTGCAATGAGATTGATGAACCTAGAGCTCTGATACCAACTTTGTCAAGATCCAAATGGCCGTGATTGGCACCCATGCTAACCTCGATGGGCGAACCTACATTTCCACTAATACCCTGACATCAATCATTCAGAAAATAAAATGACGCTATAATAATGAAACGAAATGAAACATTGGAAACGATAGCAACCAACTAAAAAAATTACATTCCCAAGATCCAATTGTCATTGGAAATTCGATGTCTAAGTACAAAGCTAGGAGTAATAACTCTAGAAAATAAAAGAAACTAAAATGTCAGGAGGAGAGACATCTTCCACGGAGTAGTGGGACTCGCCATCTTGTGATTTCTCACCTTTCAAAATGAAACCGCCGCCGCTTTATAAGTGAGGGGTGAGAAGAGCTTCCTCGGATCGAATTCTACACTCTTAAAAGAAGTGTAGGAGTAGCGCGCATTTAAACACAATACTATAGGCATCATCGGCCAACCTTACATAATAACATATAAGAATGTGAACAACAACATGTAACCAAAAAGATAAAACACTATTACATACACATTATAAATTCTAGGAAATTCAACTTTACTCGTGTACAATGGGCTCGCTCACTTAGGCTCTTCGCCGCAAAGGGTCACTCGACTGTCAGAGCAGTCTCGTTGTAGAGGAACATGTACTGCAACATTATTGCCCCCGGGCAAGAGATCGACTTAGCCGCACATAGCCATTTCACCAACCATCACAACATCACATATCATCTATTCTTCCGTAAAACATAATAGTTAATGCAATACGTTATGAGACGCCGTATAATCACATACAATATAGAATAACCCATAACAACTATAACACAACACAATTTCTAATTTTTATCCACCTCTAAAACATTAAGGTCTTGCAACTTTTCCACATTCAATTTTGGTACGCATGTTTTTAAACACTAGTTTCGGCCAAATAACATATTCTATTCCCACTTCTACACATGATTATAACACACCATAAAAATAGCACAAATAGTGAATACCGATCACATGCCTGCCATATCCCTATGAACACTGGCCATAACCTCGCTGTACACACATGCTGGTTAGTCTTATTTCTGGCTCCTACCATGACTACGGGACTCTAGAAATATATATACCGTAACGGTGTGGTAAATTCTCCCACTCATATTATCAATTTGGATGCCCCCTGAACATTTGTTTTCACTAAATCATTTATTACTCGCCGGATGCTCCTATCAAGCACGAGCCTCTTATCTTCGGGATATTCTTACTATCCTTAACCATTCTCACTTGAGTGATATCATAGCCAACTTCGTCAATATGACATTCAGAAGATCACAACTATCTTTCCCACTCATACATTCAACATTTCATCATTCATTCCATGACAATACAAGAACACATTAATACATCAACACAATTCCACGTCGTTAGGTGGCCACAATATATCAAATTTGTTTCCCTAACAAACTTGATTTTTAACAAAGCCATCATCTTCTACATATAATGTCCATAGACCAGACAACACATTATCATTCAAAACATATAGATTATTATGTAAATTCTAATCTTGCGAACCATAATCTACTCCCAACCGGGAGGATTGGGGTAAGGGGCCATCATGGAGCCTTACCCTTCCTCAATGCTTTGAAAGTAAGTCTAAATAAGAATAAGACATAATTTAGTACCCTACCATCCACACAGTGGTATTAAAAACTTAAATCCATTCTTTCAAGGAAATTTTAAGAGTAAAACCCTAATTCCACCTATCTCTAGGTCCCAATTACCATATGAACCACGTTCGTTAACAACTATACCTTAGGGAGTGATCATTACCACCCGATAAACTCATAACGAACCACCACATAAGTTCCATGATCCATCCCTCTCAGTTCTCTCAACCTAGGGTTTCTTTGCTAAAAATCACTCATTAGAGGTTCTCCTTGAATCCTAGGTGTTACATAATCAATCTTAGGGTAGGAATTCAAGAAACTTACTTGAGTAAGAAATTCAACCGCTCCGGGGGGAGAAAATTGTTTTCAGCCCTTTTGAACATTCATGTTTTGAAATTATGGGATATAACCCCAGAAATCTCACTTGAACTTACACCTTTCGGGAGCCTCGTTGTCCACCGGCAGCGGGCTACCTTTCCGTTGCAGAAGACCCGCTTATGGCGGTCGTGAAGCCGCATAGCTGACTCGACGGTTACTTCCCAACTATTTACGACGAAACTTCGACCGTCACCATGGTCTCGTTGCAGCGGAAATTCAACTACCACAGTGGTCTTATGAAACCAAAAGAAATTCCCTATATCAACCAACTTTCACTACCCCCCTCCACAACACTTCTTCTATCCACGCTAGCCCCGTTAGAGTGATCTAGGTTCATTTTCCCTCGTAATGACATACAAATTATTACATAGTATAATATTATATACCAGTGTATAATGTTATATACCAAAATTTTTAATTACTACCTTAAGAAAATAATGAGCTATGCGACTAAAACTTAAAACTTGGCTATATACTTGCAATGTATTGTTATGAAATGTATATTTGTTTAATTATACCATTAAAATTTATGAAGCACATACAAATAATTACAGTAAATTTCTTAAAGAGAAAGTGACTAGTGATAAGTATCGAATTGGTTTGATGTTCTTGAAAGTGAATGTGTCGATGTAGTAAAAGTTATGGATAAGAACATGCTTATATAGTTGGATAAATGTCAAAACTCACCCTGAAGTTCTAAGAGAAATAAAGACATTTTATTTTGTCATAAACGGTAATTGGTCATATTGTAGCATTTCTTATCATGAACTACCAAGGGCAAAAGAAAGATATACTTTATCTATAAAATTTCGAATTACGACTAAAATTAATATTATTGTGTAGCCGTATGAATTTCTATCATTATTTGCGTACATATGGTACGCTAGATCTTGGTAGATCTTATAAAAGAAAAAAAATATTAAAACGCAAAAAGTAAAGCAAGAAATGAGTCATGCCTATACAAATTTTGACCATGACAATAATAATATGATTTTCTCACTAAACGGATGTCTACCATATAGATAGTGTTATGAAATATGTGGTAGTATAATTATTTGAGAGCTTCAGAAGAGCTAATGTGTTACCTACCCGAGGAATGAAATTATTTAAAATATTGATATTGTAGTAAGTCTCAAAAGAAACTTATTAAGTTCCAAAGTAATTGACCAAAAATGAATTACATTGAGACTATTAATTATGAAAATATTTAATATCTTTATTCTACAATTGAAATGGGTTAAATATTTATGTGAGAGGTAAACCCGCTCTTTTCCTATTGTTTGTGTTATTAATAAATATGAGTGTGGTGATGAAATACAAGTGATACAACCAAAAATTTATAAAAATATATAAGTTGGCATGACCAGTTGGTCATTCCTGTCAAATTTGATGCAAAAATGATAAAGAGATTATATATTGAATAAATAATTTTTTTTTCTAAAATTCTCTTATGTTGCTTGTTCTCGTGTCAAATTAAATATTATATCGCCTACTGTTAGGATTGTACCCTTGAATTTTGGAATGCATAAAAAGGTGAATATGAGCCCGTTTCACCTACCATGTGGACTGTTTACTATTATATTATTTAAGAGATGCATCTATTATGTGGTCACAGGTGCGTTTGATATCAACTTGCAATTTTTAATTCTCTTTTTTGCAAAGATTGTTTGCTCAAAGTGTTAAATTAAGAGGACAATTTCAATTATAAAATTATTTGTTTTTTAATTTTTTATTTTTTCTTTTTGAAGTTTTACATATTTAGCAAATATTGTATGCCTCCAATTATAGCTAAACCATTGGCTATGAGAATAAAACTCAAAAAACTGGCGAGATGTGTTTATTTAACATGTGGCAACACTTATATGCATCAAACCAACAAGGTTCCGCTATCACAATTGGTTGAGAGTCGGGAACCAAATAATTTTCATCTAAAAAAATTAATGTGCGGTATATGATTCAAATGATCCACCATGCACAAAGATGGATCCCCAAATACGATTGGTTAAATGTTAGGATTTTCTAACATTATGGAGAGCGATGACACAGTTGAAAAATTATGTCTAGAATGAATTATTTAGATCCTCATAAAAAATGTGAACTTGAAGTTTAAAAAATAATTCATTTGTAAAATATTACAACCAATTGCCATATGTATTTGTTGACCTTATGTCATAATCAAGATACAAATTCTCTAGTGAAAATAGAGTCTTTGAAGGATTTCGCAGCCTATGTTACACCTGAAGCGTGATAGATAAATCAATTTTAAAGGTAAAAACTCCTTAAATAAGGAAAGGAACAAAATGATCAAGATGGTCGTAATAATGGTGCAAGTGCTTTAAAAAAAAGCACTACACGACATAATATCATAAAATCTTGGCAAAAGATTCGGTGTACCTGAAAATAATAAAAAATATAAGAGATCTATAAGTTATGTCGTATTGAAACCAATATTAAATATGCTTGATGATATCTTGATATAATGTACGTTATAAATAGCGATGAGGATCTTGTATTCAAATATGTCAAAAGGTATGGACAGATAAATGTTTGGCCTTATAAAAATAGATAATTCAAGTACACTTTATTTCACCTAAAAGTGATGGTTTGGCTAATAGTCCAAAGACCATGGAAATAATGTTAGTGGGTATAAATGATTTTTTTTGTAAAAGTCAAATAAAAAATACAACCGTAATATATAAGGTATGGCTTGTGCTTTGTGGCATAAAGATTTTTTCTGCAAAAGTCCTGAATTTATTGTATGAAGATGTGTTCTCCTGTGGGTGGATGCAATGAGATTTTCGCCTTGCAATACATGAAAACTTGAATATGTATAATTTTGGGTTGTCATGTCTAGCTAGATGATGAAGGTTATACGAAAATCCTCGAAAGATTTAAAAGATTTTAAAGTGATTTCATTGAATACCCCAATGGTTGTGAGATATCTTAACAAAAATAAAGATCAATTTCGATCTCATGAAAATAATTAAAAAGTATCATGCCCCATTTCTCGCGAAAAGCGGACTCAACATGTGACAACTCTTTTAAGATTGAAAAGATGAAGAGTCTCCACCTAAGGAATTAAGGTGTGTTAGGACACCATTCTATACTTACCACAAAAATAATTTTTTTAATTAACTTGCCTAGGCTCACCAAAGCTGGGGAGAGGGTTCATGTCACGCCCCGCCTTTTGGGGTATGATCGGCACCCGGTGCTCCTACTAGACCTCGGATCAAGCAAAACTAACCGAGCCTCGAGCACTCTTGGTGCTAGGCTGGCTCTAACTCTGGATTCAAGAAAACGATTGTTATATAACGGCTAAATACAGCCTCCGATCGATTAGACCCATAGCCACCGTAAGATAACAACAATGCAACTGCACACCCGTAGGTATAAAGGAACCTATTCTACGAAAAGGCCACCATGCTATCTAGTTACTTTTAAATAAAGAAACAAAGTTAGAAACTACGTGACCGACAAGGTCACCACTACTAACTGAATAAGGCCCTACGCGACCATCATAAACAAGCTAAAAACATACACACGGCCTTCACACGACTGCAATAAAATGCACCACAGGGAATACAGCCAATCTCGTAAGCCTCTAAGAATACCGATAAGATGGTCGGGACAAAGGGGCTCCGCCTACCCATACTCACAACAAAAGAAAAGAAATAAACCTCTAGCTGTCTAGCCCTGATGACAGGAGCTGATTACTCTATGTGCTGGCCGGAACATGAGGGATCGGCTCCTTGTCTATGGGTACCTGCAGGCAATGCAAAGCCGGGCCCCAAAAGGGCGCGCACCACCGGTACCGAGTATGCAAAGCAAAATCAACATAAGTGAAGACAAACAGTAATACTGATAGTTACTGAAGTGGCAAGAGGATAGATAAAACCGTTTGGGATAGCAACATCCGTACTGAGCTTAACTGCAGATCGAAGAAAGATAAGAACCATACTGCCATGCGGCACCAAGTAACTATTCATTTAATGAGTAACATGTATATATATATATATATATATATATAGCATACAAGAACCTATACCAGCCCCCATAAGCCGGAAGGTGCCAATCAACATGCAATCTATATACCCCTACCTGGGTTAAACCATCCAAAAATAAATTCACTCCACTCACCTAGTAACTACGAGCACCCCCTACCGGCCCCCCGGGTATGCAGCTTGGGCTCTGGGCCCCTGACTATAACTGTATCTGAGTCCGGGAGGAATCCTGTAACTGTAATCTGAGATCTGTATCCGTAACTGTAATATAAAATTTATGCAGGCGCAAGCGCCGAATGTGGTATACCGTAATGCCGATCACCCGCGCATGGGAATGCTACATCCCATCTTTCTCGTCCCACGCGGCGGCATGCCACTCCTTGGAGTGACGAATCCTCACCCTCTGGCGGGCGAGTCGACATAACTATTAACCCCGGGGCAAGAAGGAAGCTCTAAGGGTGCCCATCACAAACAAGTCTCAACAAGCAACGGTAACTAAGCATATAACATGTATATTAAATCAAAATACTATCCATGTTCGATATTCTATTCTCAATCTCTGCTGAATTAAACTGAATCTAATACTGGAGTTAACCGAAACCGGGATAAGATCTTGCTGTCTCGATACTGACACGACTTTTATTCTGGATATGACATAATAATACAACATACTTAATACTTGGCTTCCTCGGAACTTCCCTTCCTCGAATATATTCTATTTTACTATACTAAAATTACTACTTACCGAAGAAACTGGCTTACATACCTCAACTGTCGGCTTTCCGGCTAACTTGAGTAACTCACCTAATATTCAGCCTATTTCTTCTAACCGTATTCACATTCATAGCAATTAGAGCTAAATTCATCGATATTCGAAGAAAATACCTACTTTGAATATATATATAGTCCAAACTTTGACTTATCGAAAAAAATCGAAACTCGTTATTTCTCGGAAGTCCGGAAGGAGAAATGCACACTTTAGGGCTAGGAGTATATTGACACTAATTTGGAGCAATTCCATTTACCTTAGCTCGATAGGACGATGATTCGTCGGCCGAATTTACGAAACTAACTCCACACAGAATGCTCTCGGCAGTTTAATACTTCACTACCCAAGATTAATTCGAGTTTAGATCGCGTTTAATAGCGTAAACGGATGAAATTTTTGTTGAATCTTCCCGTGCCCTCTCTGCTTCGTTTGTTTTCCGGAAATTTAAGGAAGTAAATGATTAAAACCGAAGTGGGAGGCCCTTTATACTTGGCTTCCGAACAGTGGCCTCCGTGACACGCCAGTCATCGCGGAGGCTCCTCCTTTTTGACACGCTGCCATCGCGGTAGGGGTTCTTCCCGGCTCCTCTTGCGACCCTCCGACTTGGCGCTTGTCCGGCTTCCCCCTTTTCTAGCACGTATGGAATTCTAAAACTCTTAACCAACATGCGGATAGGCCATCTACATGTCAAGATTTTACGGGGTGTAACAACTAAATTACTCTCAAAAGGAAGGTGTTAGACACACCTCGAGGTCCATACATGTGGTTTTTGGCCGGATTCATTAATTATGTGGGACAATTTAATGGGCAAAGAAGGTCAATTATTTATTAAGACTAAAACATACCTAAGTATTTTAAACACATTTTAACTAAATTAAAGAACGATGAATAATTTTAAAACCAGAAAAGCAAGGAGAGAGAAAGCTGAGAAAATGCATATGAAAAAGAAACTTATTATTATAATAATTAATCTTTACAAAGTAAATAATAATTGACAAATAAAAATGTACAAAGAATAAAATAATAAAACGTACAATAAAATTTTAAAAGATTTAATTGAGGCTTGTAGAGATGCCTCTCTCTGATGTATCCTTGTAAAGGGAATCAGGTCTAACGTAGTTCCACGAACAGATAAGATGGGGGTTATTTTAACCTAACGAGATCATCTCAGGAACTAAAATAATATTTTGCAACCTATTTAGGTTGCTCATATTATTCAGTGGGCACAGACTATCATTTCTCACTACCTACCTAATTAATTAATTATTAATCCAAAAACCGATCTAACAAAATGAGTACTAACGTCCTAGCAGGTGTCTACTAGTCCCAATCCTACGTCCAAGAGGCGCTTGGGGATGCTATTTGGATTTGGGATCTAGAATTCTTAGGGTTGTTAATGATGATTATCGTCAAGCAAAATAAATAATAATTTAAAAGCAATTAGCATACAAGGTTTCATATAAACCTCTATTAAATAAGTGATCAAATATTCTTCAAAATGATTCTAAATCAAATCCTATAGGCATGCTTTCTAGTGAACATAATTATACTAATGATTATCCTATGTGCATGATTTCTAATGTGTTGTTTTTCCTAAGAATAGGATTTCTAAACGAATCACTGTGCATGAGTAAAATATTGCAGATATAATTCAAGAACGTGAATGAAACCTCATGCATGCTGATTTGATGAGTACATACGAGATCTTTTGTAGGCATGAATTCTAATTAATTGCAAATCTCAAATCTCCTATAGGTAGATTTCTTTGATTTAAACATGACATACTTCAAATATCTTAGTTCCTATAAGGATGAATTCTAATGATAGTGTCATTCCTATAGGCATGATTTCTATATCAAATTCCTAATTAACAATCAAGAGAAAACAATAAAGAGTATACCATCCCCGCCCCCAAAGCGTATAGGCCTTTTCACTGTTATAAGTATTTGTTACAATATTACAACCGATAAAAGCAAATGAAATAAATAAAAGTACATAACTAATTCTAAACTAGCTTAAATAGCCGATTCGTTTGTTTTTTGGTCTAAACCTAAGGCTGCTCTCCGATATTATTTCTTCAAAAGAAAACATGTTAAACAATTGAACAAGCCAACAACCATATACAATCAAAATATATGTTCCAAATTAAGGCGTCATGTTTAGTTAATACTAGAATATATTTCACATAAGCATACAAACATATCATATGACAAATCCTAAACAGATATTAAATGCTAAAATATTATAAATCTTCATATAATTGTGATACATGGAAGAAACACTAACTATTTAAGAAAGAGAATACAAGAAATCAACAAACAAATAGAGTGACCAAGTTTGCCTTGAGTTGTAGTAGACAGAAAAGTAGAATAGCCAAAGCCGTATTCAATGGTATGTTTTAGAGCTAAAAGGAGAGCGCATAGTTATATACTAGAGAATAAGTGATGTCTAGGAGTTAAAAGAAAAGAGAAAGCAAAGTGTATCGCTAAAGAGCCAAAGTGAGGTTCAAATGTTATATTGCTAGAGGAATAAAAATGCCCGAGTGCTAAAGAAAAGATAAAAAATAAATGTAATCAAAGAACCACTATGTCTGGAATGTTATATTGCTAGAGAATAGCGACATGTTCCTCGTGATGAAGAGGAGGAGAGTCTCTTATATACTTAGAGGCATAAAATCAATTAAAGAATAGGAGGAAAGCAGAAAAGAGATATTCCACCCGCCCAATCAATGGGATCATTTCCTTAAATAAAAGTATACGAAACCAATTAAGGGAGAAAGGTAAGTGACTACCAAAATTGGCTCAAGCAGCAAAGTTGCCGCACAGTGAAATGCTGAAAGGGATATTGAGAGAAGTCAAACAAAAGAAAACTTTTCCTTAATCAACATAAAATCAATTAGGTAAACAATAATGAACTTAACATAAATGCCATGTATTAAAGCTTTCAAATACTCAATTATAGAAAACAAATGGGAGTATGAATTAATAAAGATTTCTCTTGAGTAATCAAACCACGTTCAACATATGGCAAGTGAATTTTGCCAAATATAAACAAGTACAAGGGCTGTCCTATAATTAACTAGAGCAAGAACGAGATTGATATACTATTTTACAGTATGTAAACAAAACTTGAGGAACAACACATTTCTTTTTCAACAAATTACAATCGTTCCTTATAAACGAGGCAATTGCACACGTAGAGTAATTTAATGTTACAATGATAATATATAGAAAAATACATGAATCAATAGCTTTCTACATATAACATTCTTTGACTCTTAACCATGCAAATCAAATCAAATCAAACAATAGGGGCATTATAATGATAGAAGTTCTTGGAACAGGTGGAGCACTAACTAGTAGAGTTTTAAAACATGAATCACACTTTGATAAATCAAACATAAAGACTGTTACTAGAGTACTCGTAAATATGAAATAGTAATGATAATATGTAAAAGAAATCAAATAAGAGACAGTTAAAAATCTTCATGACAGTGTAGGGGTTGCGCTTGTTTGGTGGTTTTCTCGTCATTGGTCACAGCATGTGCCGTTAGGAGGAGTGGGTCGCTTGCTCCTCCTGCCCAATAATGGCAGGAAAGAATGGTGGAAAAAGCGGGCGGTAAGAATGAGGAGAAGAGAGAGTGATGGTGAGGCTAAAGCAAGATTTCGCCGGAGACAAAGAGGAGAGAGGAGAAGAGATGAACATGTTGGTATGGTCAGGTACGGATTTGGTGGAAATGACGATGGAAGGTGGGGCGCTCCGTGTTCATCTAAGCTTGTCTGGCTGGAGTAGTGAGCTGCGAGCTTGATTTTTAGAGGAGGAAGACAAGGGCAGGGGGAGAGGAGAGACAAGGCGCGATCGTTTCTAGCTAGGAGAATGAAAGTTTGATTAGGTTCAAACATTGGTACTGAAATCGTAAGTGTGTGGGATTAAATCTCCAACGTTAGATTAGATGTGATGGACGGATAGGATTAAGACAGATAATGGTTTGGGATGGATCGGGTCATCCGGGGTGAGCCGTGATGTTTAATGGTTGGAGTCTAATTAAGGCTGAATTAGATTTAATTGGGTTTAAAATGTGGTCAAACTTGATTAAATGGCTACAATTGGCATAAATTAAATAGAAATAGGCTAGATTTAAATAAATTGAGAAGAAATTGAATTAGATGCTAGTTTTGTTAATAAAAATACTACACTTATACATAATTTAGCAAATAGGTAAATATAATAACTTAAATTATAATAAAATTATATAAATATTATTACGAAATTAAATATAAATAATTTATAAAACTAAAAATTATATTTTGTAAATAAAAGCTTGTATAAATTGAAAATTTATATATATTTATATATATAATATGACATAATTACATATTGAAAATTAATAACTTGAAACTAATGCAATAAAAATATTTTAAAGTATGACTAGAAAGATGCATAAATGATAAATAATTATACAAAGCTAAATATGTATGATAATTAATACTAAAATATTATGGATGCAAACTAAACAATTATATTAAAAGGGTAATTTAGAAATATGCATATATATAATATTACATGTTCTTAGACGGAGCATAGGGAGGTCAAAATTAGGTGTCAACATTAGTGCAAGTGCACTTGTGTATCCTGCTATTACCATCCATCAGATAATATTTTTATAATGCAAAAAAAATATAATTTCACTTTTATGTAGAGAAATTTGCGTGAATGAAAATTTTGATGTCACGATCCGAACATAGGTCCTGATTGAGACACTAATAAGAACCCCGAGAGGCTCCAAGTCGACTCATAGCATGAACATATCATCTAACTCAATCATAATAAAATGGAAGATCGACGTAATCAATATAGCGGAAGTCTGATAATCTCAAAACATGGGAATACATAACTCAAACCCGGTTGATTACATGCTATGTCCGGTGCCTCTTACTACCGACGAGTTGATGGGACAAGACCCCAACTAACTCACTAAAGTCTGAAATTGAAAGTGCTAGATATAACTAAAAGGAAAGGCCCTCGAATGATGAGGACTCACCACTCTGGCTAATAAGTGCTAAAGATGCAAGTCTGGCTAATCATGAAATGATACAAATATAGAGTATGCGTATCAATATGTGGAATGCACCGAGTATGTAAGGTAAGTAAAACCGCTAAGTAAATCATAAATCATGAATATCATAACAACATAATCAAGATAAAAATTCTAAGAGTAGGGCTTGCATGCTATTTGCCTGAAATCATGATCTGAACATAACTGAATATTATAACTGAATCAAATGACTCGAAGCTGAAAACTATAATCATAAACCGAACATTGGGTCAAACCTCGCCGAAAATATAATATCATGACTATTGAACATGCATAACTTAAATCATGAGGAACAATGGGAGACTCGTCAATTAACCGACATACCACGAGATAGATCCCATGTGGTCCTAACTATCACACTCAAGTGGACAGAGCCGCCCAAAGCTTCCAGTGGTTAAGGACGCTACCATGATATTGATATCAAGTTGAAGGCCCTTGAGGGCAGGAAGCTCACAAAGGAGGTCCCAAATAATCTGAGCATACCTATGTTGGCGCGTAGTTCTGAGGCATAGGGTTGACTGGGCTCTAGCCTACTCTCGGTGCTAGACACTACTCTAAAACATGCATATTCTCTCCATCATTTTTCAATGAAGGAACCATCGCCCTAAGTGACGAAGCCGACTCATAACATACATACATAAATATGAAATCATAACATGAGGAGCCTTGGCTCAAACCATACCACAAGCTAAAATTAGTGGGAGTCTAGACTCCAAAATCAATGTGTGCCAATATATGCTTGGATAAATCATAAAACATACTTGATCATATGGGCTTGCCTAATACTTAAACATGTTTGACATAGACTTGATCATTTGAAAACATGAGCATAGACATGGGTAATTCGAAATCATACTTTCTTCATAAATATCTTATTATGCTTGAATACATATTTCATAAATATCAACTTTCATGAACTTTCATGGATGACCAAATACAAATTGAGGCAAACTGAAAATATAATTTGTCACGCTGAAACATCACCATATTCCCATTAATCATAATTCAATATTAGAAACATGCTTAGATCATACCCATGATTTAAACTTAGAGAATTCACATGTTGGGTCAAAACCTATACATTCATCAACTAGAATTTCAAGAATTAAAGAAGGGATTTGGGCATGGGTGTGGACAATTACACCCATTCATAACCCTACATACCCAAGAAATCTCGATTTCACAACTTCCTTGATTGCCCAATGAGAATTTGGGGGAGAACTTGAGGAATTTATTCTTGATTATCCAGGAACTTCTAGACTTGCATGCATGAAAGTGAATAAAGCCTAAAATGAACTCTAACGAAACACACTATTCTCGAGCTTAAAAATGACATAGTTTAGGCCTTAGAAACTTAGGAATTACTAAAAACCCTTAATAAATTCGCAGGGAAAAAGCATTACTGCCAGTCCCCTCATGAGGGACTCAGACGGATCACACAAGGGACTACTTCACTCGTGGTACCTCCCATTTCCTACACCGGAATTCCATCTTCACTGGTCACCACGAGGAATACAATGACTCGTGGTGTGCCCGATGATTCATGGTGACTGACGTTAGGGGACACTGCCGAAGACATTAAGTCTTTAGTCAAATCTTGACTATGTGGCCACTCAACAAATCGTGGTGGGCCGACTCACGACCTCGTGGTCACCCCGAGGCCACCTCAAAACTTGGATATCTCAACCATGTCCAACCTCCTCTCCATGAGTCACTTAACAAACTCAAGGCACCACCCCAACGGGCCTACTAGATGACTCGTCCTGTGACCTGGTGTAGAAAATTTTATATTATTTTTGTAAGTTGAATCTTATTTGATTATTATAATATCTCCCCTGGGAACATTCCTCCTTGAATGTGGGAAAACATGCCGAAAAAGCAGAAATGCAATCATCATACTAAAAATACTGACCATACATGCTGAAAAACTGACAGAGTGACTGACTTCGGAACCGAACTACATGACTCGAACCGACCCCGAATCATACATACATTCACGATATGTAATAAATTGGGGCACATATGAGCTGAACATGAAATCAATGAAATGCTAAGGAGGAAACTGATAACTCAAGCTAAAACTCAAGACGAAAGGAAAAGGATGTGGGTATTTAGCCATCATACATGCTTTGGCTTCCCACGTAGCTCTCTCAAACATGTTGATTCCACCACAAAACCTTGATCGAGGCTACTTTCTTCTTAGCTTTCGAAACTCGATGGTCAAGTATTTCTACTGGAACCTCCTCATAACTAAGGCTATCTTTCAAACCGACACTGTCCATCGAAACAAGCAAAGATGATCACCTAAACACTTCTTAAGAGTAATACATGAAAGTCGGATGAACCGAAACTAATTTCGAGGGCAAAACTCTCCAACTCATATGCTACCTTGCCAACCCATTTCATAATCCGAAGATGGACCAACATAACGGGGACTGAGTTTTTCCCTTTCTTTTCTTCCTAATTCTCATCACTCCCTTCATGGGGATACCTTCAGAAACACCCACATATTCAAACTCAAGCTCCCTCCTATTCACATCCGCATGTGACTTTGGCTACTCCGAGCCGTTCGGCCCGTCCCTTATAACCCGAACTTTCTCCATAGCCTCATGGACTGAATCTCAACCCTATCATCATAGCTTCACCACTTCAAACCAATCAACAGGAGATCTATATCTCCGTCCATAAAGAGCCTCAAATGGAGCCATCCAATACCGGACCGGTAGCCGTTGTTATATGCAAACTCAATGAGAGGAAATGGTCATCCCAACTACTCCTTGAAATCAATCTACACACGCTCAACATGTTCCTCAAGAGTCTTAATGGTCCGCCGCCCGACCATCTCTCTATGGATGAAAGGCTGTGCTAAGCTTGACCTGAGTACGAGTCCCTTCGAAAATGATCTCCAAAATCGAGAGGTAAAACTGAGTATCTCTCGATCGATATGATAGACATTGGCACTCCGTGAAACCGTACTAACTCCCGAATGTACAACTTAGCATAATTCTTCCATTGAATCGTAGTTTTGACTTGCAAGAAATGAGCTGCCTTAGTCAACCTATCCACACCCACCCAAAATGAGTCATACTATCGACGAGTGCGAGGCAACCCTTGATGAAGTCCATATTGATCTCCCCTCCGCACTTCCAAGTAGGGATACTAATGTCAAGAAGAATACCTTCCAGTCTTTGATGTTCCACTTTCACCCGTTGACACCCGTACACTTAGCCACAAATTCTCGATATGTCCTTCTTAATGCATCTCCACCAATAGACTTCCCATAGGTCACAGCATTAATCTCGTGGCACCTCGATGTACAGAGTATCTCGGAACCATGAGCCTCGTAAGTAACAACGTATATCTCAAATTATTAACACCCGAAACACACAAGCGACCCCGATATCAAAGCACCCCATCTCCCCTTTAGAGAAGACTTCTCTACCTTCGATTCGAATGACTTCCTTCAACTTTACCAAAATAGGATGATCATATTATCTAGCTTTAACTTCAATAAAGGATGATTCTAACCCCATTTCCGAACAATGACACCACCATCCGCCGAGTTAACCATCGGACTCCCAGCCGTGCAAGCTGGGATGTACAATCCTTCACTAACCTCTTCCCTTTCCTCATCTATATGGGATATACTCTCCATGAAAAGTCTCGTTAAGAGCATTCGCCACCATATTAGCCTTTGCTCGCATGATAGATAACACTCATATCATAATCCTTCAAAAGCTCCAAACACCTTCTCTGACGTAGATTTAAATCCATTTGGGTAAACACGTTATAGGCTTTTGTGAACTGTAAACACATCTACATGGACCCCTACATATAGTGTCTCTAAATTCTCAAGGAAAATACTACCACGCCAATTCAAAATCATGAGCCTGGAGCAGTCTTTCATGGATCTTCAGTTGCCTGGAAGCATAATTATGACCTTATCGTGCTGCATGAGTAGACAACCAAGGCCAATCCTCAAGGCGTCAAGCAATATACTAAAACTCCCCACCCTCTAGGGTCAACATTGGTGGCCGAGGTGAGTCGAGCCTTCAACTCTGGAAGCTCTTCTCACAAGCCTCTCCGACATTGAAACTTCACTTTCTTCAGTCAACTTAGTCAACGGTGCTGCAATGGACTAAAACCCTCAAACAAACCTCCAATAATAACCAGATAAAACCAAGAAACTCTTGGATATCCGCAGGACTCATCGGGCCCAGGCCAATTCTTCATTGCCTTCTCTATCTTTGAGAGTCCACCTACACACTCTCACTTGACACTACATGACCCAAAAATGCTACTGAGTTCAACAAAACTCACATTTACTTAATTTAGCATATAACTAGTGATATTTTAGAGTCTGTAACACCACCCTCAAAATGGCCGACATGCTCCTCCTCGCTTCCGGTAGCATATAAGCATGTCATCTATTAACACAATCAATAACATGTCCAAATATGGCCTGAACACCCTGTTCATCAAATCAGTCATAAAAGCTTCAGGAGCATTCGTTAAACCTAAAAGACATAAGTACAAACCAATATGGCCACACTGTGTCCTCGCGGCTGTCTTCGGATGTCACTCTCCCGAATACTGAGCCATGGCACTGAATCTGGGGTCTACTTTAGAAAAGAACTTAGCACCCCGAAGCCGGTCAAACAAATCAATCTTGGGAAGAGGATACTTGTTCTGATGGTAACTTAGTTCAATTGCCGATAATCAATGCACATCCAAAGAGAACCATCCTTCTTGCGACAAAGAGAATCGGTGCACCCCATGGGGATTTGCTAGGGTCTCGGGCGAATCCTCGTCTAGAAGATCCTTCAACTGCTTCAACTCCTTGGAGCTCTCGGATGAGTCGCTATATATGAAGGAATAAGTATAGGCTGCGTATCAGAAGAAGGACAATACCAAAATCGATCTCCCGCCCGGGAGACCTTAGTAAATCATCCGGAAACACTTCTCGATACTCACACACTATGGGAACTAACTAGGAGATAGGGGCCGGTTTCGGATGTAGCATCCTTAACCCTAACTAGATGGTACACGCAACCCTTAGAAATCATCTTTCTGGCCTTAAGATAGGAAATGAAATGACCTACACGACCGGACTACTCTTCCACTCTAAGACCGGTTCACCCGAAATCCGAACTCTACCGTATGAGTTGTACACTGACCGAGGCATCCATGCATGTAACCAATTCATGTCGAAGATAAGATCAAATCGGTCAGAAGCCCCTACTAAATCTGCTGGGAGGTGACTTTCTAGGAGTATTGTGACAGTAAGTACTTTTTATATACCCATCTAGCTACAATTGACTCATCAACTAGAGTAGAGACTGAGAAGGGTTCTCATAAGATTTCTAGACTGACTCTAAAACTACTTAAATATAGGAGTCACAAAAGATAAAGTATCTCTAGATCAAAAAATGCATATACATCAAGGTGAATACTGTAACATACCAAGCACTACATCTGGGAGACCCTCTACTCATCACCAGATGCCATGTCATGAATCTGCTTACGCGACCACCACTCCGCACTAGTAGGCACTTCCGCGCCGCTGGGCGTGCTGATGTAGTTGATGAATTGGAGGCTGGGCCTCACTTACTCATGACTCTCGCTGGTCACAATTCCTAAGAATATGTCCGGGCTTCCCGCACTCCAAAACAGCACCTCGAACCTGCTAAGCACCGACCCACGTGTCTACAACCATATCTCGGCACTCGGGAGGCTGGGTCTCTACGTGGTTCTCGCATCTGCCCTTCTAGAGCCTGATGCTTCGTCCTCTGATTGCGCGCAGATTTGTATGCACACTCATAGCGAAAGCGTTGGGCTGAAACTTCTAGTGGGGATCAAGCAACCCGTGCCCACTAGTTCTCTCGTCGAGAATCTCGGTTATCACCCCGGCCCTCTTGGTCTCTCTCTCCCGCTCTACTCATCTGCATCACCTCTATCTATTGGGCGTACAGGATCATCCTAAGAAAAATCAATGTCCCGATGTAGCATCACGGTTCACAATCATCGACCAAGTAGTTTGCTGTCCCATGCACGAACCGCTCACTCGGGCTTTAATTCTGCAACCATCTCAGCATACTTGACAGATGAGTGACCCAAGGGAATACTTTGAACTATCAATTTTCCTTGTTTTATGCCCGAAACTCACTTCGTTTTAAACTCCCTCATCTCATAAGGGAAGAACCAATCCAAAATGCGACATAAAACTCCTCCCAACTACCAGGCCTACTCCAACTGCCCTGCTATCCTTACATTGCTTGAACCCGATGTGCGCAACCCCTTTCAATTGATACGAGGCCAGATTGGCACTACTCTTGGTCACCCCATGATCTGGTGATCTTCTTAATCTATTTACAAACTCGTGGGGATGCCTGGCCCACCTTGATCCAAGAAACTCTAGAGGGTTCATCCCCAGAAAATCTCTAACTTTGCCATCACCGCATTCTTGTTCTGAGGGATATGTGCTATCGTTTAGCTGATTGACCTGGGCGGTCAAGGCCCCGATCTAGACTTCCTTATGGTTGCCCCGAACTCGCATGGGCACCGGGCCCGGTGACATGCTCCTCATGGCCAGCTGGGCCCGCCGGTGCCCATCTCCACGTTATCTCCTTGGCGCCTTCTCCACTCCTGTTTCTTCCCTCCATTAACTTAGAGAGGAGGCATAATTCTGCAAATGCGTATAGCACAAGTTGGAAGGATAAAGAGGCATTCCATCGCACGACATAAATCATGAAAGAAGAAAACATTTCCTAAACATTCGTAGCCTCTCTTCTTCACAAGTGTGGAATGATTCACACCCATGAAAAAGACTATACGTAACGTGGCTTTTAGACACCCTAGATACAAAACTAATGCTTGATACTAAAGTTTGTTGCGATCCAAACATAGGCCCGAATCGAGACATGGGACAAAGAACCCCAGAGGCCTAAGCTCCACTCCATGACATGAACATATCATCTAATTCAATCATAATAAAACAGAAGGTCAAACTAATTAATATAGCGGAAGTCTGATAATCTCATAACATCGGAATACATAACTCAAAACCGAAGCTAATGACATGCTATATCTGAAAGGCTCTACTACTGACCAGCTGATGGGACAAGACCCAAACTAGCCGACTAAAGTCCGAAACCGAAAGTACTAGATACACCTGAACGGGAAAGGCTCTAATTACGAGGACTCACCACTCAAGTTGATAAGTGCTAAAGATGCAACTCGCTAATCATGAAATGATACAACAATAGAGTATGCGGTCAGTACGTGGAATGGTTCAGGTACTTGGGCTGCAAGTAAAACTCTAAGTAAGTAAAATCATAAATCATGCATATCAAAAAAATATAATCAAGATAAAATTCAAGAGTAGGCTTCTGCACGTTATTTTCCTCAAATCATCATCTCAACATAATCAATTGGAATGACCAAAAAGCTAAAACCGATAATCATAAGTAAACTCGGCATACGGGTCAAAACTCGCATAAAAACATAATATCATGACTAATGAACATGCATAATTGAAATTATGAGGAACAAATGGAAAACTTGTCATATAACCGGAGCATTACCACGATAGAGCTTTACGTGATCCACTGATTACACTGGGCGGGGCTTGTAGTCGTCCAAAGATTTGCCAAGGCTAAGGACGATACCATGATAGCCGATATCAAGCCGAAGGCCCCTTGGGGGCAGTGGAAGCTCATGTGCTAGTCCCAAATAATTCGAACATACCACGTTGGCACGTAGAATCTGAGGCACAGGGCTGTCTCGACCCTTAGCCTACTCAAAAGGTAAAACTACTTCCAAAAATATGCATATGTGATGTCTTCAAATTACACCTCGTAATGAGATATAACACTTGCCGATGTCAAATATACAACCCAACAAAGGGTTTGGGTTGATCCTACATGGAATATGGAAGAATATAGAAGAAACGCTAGTATTTAATCTTTTAAGTCAATTATTTCCTAAGAGGGGGTTTAAAAAGCAATAAATAAAAATGTTGAGAAAATTGTGAAGTTTGGTTCCAAATTAATGCAACTAACTAGGTAAGTGTTCCACATGACTTCATAACTACAAGATACTTTATACTAGTGATCTATTTCGGCTTAACTTGGTTCGACCTTCCTTTGGCATCCAATTTGCAAGGAATTCTCACCATATTCAAGTTACAATCAATGGTAGGCTAAATATAAAAACCAAGACCAAGGGTGAATATTCTATCTACCATGAGAAAACTAGTGACAAACAATTTCTATCAATAAACATATCATGTGAATGTTTAGATTCCTTATGTTCCTTAAACCATTTTTTACCTTCTTTCTCCGTGACCCAACGGAGACCATATCGCCTAAATGGTGGTGGTGTCGTATTCACATCTTCATGCTCCTCTACTAGTTGTTCTTGTCCTTTTAAACCTATGACTTGAAGGTTGAAGCCAACTCTTTCCTTAGTTTGCTTTTGGAGCTATTGATAAGTTTCTCAAGAAAAATGTTAAATTTTGTGTTTTGGGGGAAAATTTTTCGGAGGATTTTGATGAAAGATAAAGATTTGAAAGAGTTTTCTTTGAGGAATTTGGTGGTGCGGCGCGACTCTTCACAAGAATGAACTAAAATTCTTAGGTTTAGGCCATTTAAAGTACTTTTGGCTAGAAATTCCATTTTTGCCCTCAAATTTGTGTCGTACACCTGCTAACGCCGCGATGCTGGAGCGCTTGATTCTCTGCGCATCGTGCGCTTGGATGCGCCAGAATTGCTCCACTCGCGCGCCTGAATGCCATAATGTATCTGCGTCGTCACGCTTGGATGCACAAGAACTACATTACCTGCGCGCGCATAGATGTGTCAATGTCTTTGCGCGTCGCACTGAGCAGCATTATGCTGCCTGAAAAGGCCGCGGCTAGGCTATGTGGCACTTGAGTCTGTTCCTTTCGCGCAAGGCCTTGTGCTGCTTGGCTTGAGCGATGCCTCGTGCGCACGTTCGATTGTCTTGCTCCTTTTTTTTTAAAACTATTTAAGCTCAATTTTTGTTGCAAATCATGACCTATCACCTGCGCACTTGAACAAACACATAACAATGAAAAATTTATTCTAGGCTGCCTCCCACGAGCACCTGATTTAACGTTTCTGTAGACACAGTATGTATCTTGGATTACTCGTACTTCATCAAGATACTCTATTGAGACCGTGGGTCATATCTTGGCCGCTTTTTTTTTACCACTCCGTGACACGTTAGAAAATAAAAGAAAACAAAAATAGGAAATGGAAGACTAAAAAGCTAAACACAAGAAATTAATCTAATTCTAAACCGTACTCCTTGGCAACGACGCCAAAATTTTGATGTCGCTCAAATTACACCTCAGAATGAGATATGACGTGCCGTCTATGTCAATGTGTAGAACCCAACAAAGGTTTGGCCGATCCTATAGGGAATATGAAAGGATATAGAAGAACACTAGTATTTAAGCTTTTAAGTCAATTATTTCCTAAGAGGGGGGATTTGTAAAAGTAATAAATAAGAATGTTGAGAAATCCAAGGCGTTTTATACTTTAGTATCTATTCTGGTGCTTAGCATGCAATATCGGTAAGTTAACTTCACCTAAAGGGTTGGTCCCCTATTTAGATGATTATCACCACGCAACTTGGTCTGTCTACGGGTGTATACTTGACTAACCCTTACCCTTGATATCGGTTTAACTATTTTCATACAAGGTCAAGCTATTAGGTGAGGGTTGATAGCCTCATCTCCGTTGTTAATCCTTTCCCCATTGTAAGTACCCCCTTGATCCGGTAAGTAAGAATAAGGCAAGTTCCAACGTTTGCAACCGCAATAAATAATTAAAACGAAGGGAAAAACAATACATGCATAAAACTCCGTTCAAGAATCACTAAGTATTTTACCTATGTGTGTTAATTCATCAGTGTTTTCCCATAATCCTAGTTATGAAAGTTTTAGCCTATCATAATTATAAGTAAATTCATAGAATTCATAGACAAAAAAATTCAAAATAATATTACAAATGATGTTAGGAAGAAAACTTCACTTGAATAATGCAAAATAAGGAAAACAATCTAACAATTGTCTCGAAATATGAAATAAAGTCTTACAATCAGCATCTCTAAACTTATGTCTTCAAAAACTGTTAACACTATGACTCAAGACCTCTACCAACTCTAAAACTTAAAAATTTGAATACTTTCAAACTTGGCTATTAAAAATAAAAGGGTATTTATAGCAGTAGATTGGTGTGTTTTCCTCTTCCTTTTGCGGAATTGATTTTGGGATTTGAAGCTCCTTTTCCTAGTTGAAGTAGGAGTTGAATTTTGTCCGTGTGAACCTCACACATCGCCATGCAAACACGCTGCACTTGGGCCACATCGCACGCTCCACTGGGTGCCAGAGAGGCTGCCTCGCGCATGTCACTTCCCACCGCGGGCGACAGACGCCTCGCGCAATGGCCATAGCACTGGGAAGAGGCCGCGCGCGCATGCTATAGTGCCGGGACAAGGGATGCCGCGGCTGTATAGCGCCGGGATGCCGCGCATTGTATGGCTCAGCGCCAGCTTTTTCTGCCGCCCTACAAGGACCTATATCTCAACGGCCCGGCGCCTCGCGCGTGGCATTGTGCCAGCCTTGTTTTCCCCGTGTTCTTGCGTTTAGTTCAATACTTCTTCTTCAACTTTATTTCAAACGCCTCAAATACTTTAAAATCCATCATTTTAGCCCCTAAAAACATCTAATCAGATGTGTTAGCTAATTTCAAAAATATACAACATAATCACATGCAAACACATATAAAATTTATTTCTAGCGCGTAAAGTGCGGGCGACATATGTATATGAAGTGTGTAAGTATGCCTCATCAACACTCACACTTAAAACTTATTTTTCATCCTCAACAATATTCTACTTCCTTCATGTTTACACATAATATTTATCCTACAAACAGTATACGGTACTTAGGATCATGAGATTAATCAAAGAAGCTAAAACAATTCACTCGCATTCATATGGGATCAACATTAGAATGTCAAATTCAAAATCACTTATCTTTTGAAAATTAATTCATCAAGACATATTTTGGGCCAACATGAATTATATGTAATTTTAGCAATCAAGATTTACCAAAGACTTACCATTGTGCCCTCATTATTGAGATGCCTCTTTCACACGTAAGATATAAGCCAATATAAACTTGGGTATAAATAAAATAATTTCCGCCACTCTCCCAAAGAACTCAACATATGCAAAAGACGAACGGCTGTGCTTATACTCTTAGTATAATACTTTGCTAATATAAATTTATGAATCAAGGATCAATTAGACTACAATTTGAAGTTGTAATGTAGGCTAAGGGATGGGTAGGAACTATTTGGCCAACATAGTACCTAAGTAATCTCCCTAAGCACTTTAATACTACAACACTTTTGATTTTTTTAAGCACATTCTTTAATTTCCAATTTTTCTCCTTATACCTCCTTATTTTTCAATTTTTCAACTTAGGTGATTAGTGAAGATTTTTCTTTCAACATTGAGCTCTATTTTTCTTTCTCTTTTTCAATTCAAAGCTCTTTTTCTTCCTTTTGTTTTCCCAGCTCTAACATCACCCTCCTTGTCTAACAATTTTCACCTTTTCTTTTCTTTCTAACTTTCACATTTTTTAGTTTTCCTTCACTTTTCCAATATTCTTTCCTACAAAAGTTTTTCATTAAAGTGCTCTAGGAGTCACTTGAATAAATACTAGTCAATAGAACAAAAAGGAATTTAAGATTGTAATATGGCTATCAAAAAGAATAGGCCAAGGCTCAAACATGGCTAACTAGGATAATTACAATCAAGGTAGGTAAAATAGACAAAAATATGGGCTACCAAAGAAACGCCTATATCACTTCCTAAATCCATCATTCACATTTCTTGCACACACCGGGCAAGTTCTAGACATCAATTGCAAGCATGGAGTATATCAAAATTCCTCACTTACACTTTGGCACAAAAATGGCTTAACAATGGAAATCAAGATCACATAAACATATATATCCATATTGCATGGCATAGCATAATTAAGCCCATCTTTTTTTCAAGCACATGAGTTAAGTTCCTAAAGACCAAGTGTTGCCACCTTTTTATGCATTTTTGAGTGAATTTAATAAAGTCTCAATGATACCTAAAGTGAAACCACTCCAGCATTCTAGGGTCCAGTTTTTGTTCTTCCTAATGAATAATTTACCCAAGAAGGTCGTATCCATCCATCATTGGGAAATGTCATGACTTTAATGACTAAATATAAAGAAAATTAAAAAAATCTAGACTCCTCAAATCGGCCTGAAGCGACTATCCACCGAAAAGTACCAAAATTTTTAGAGGAACCCAAAATAAATAAAACTAAAAATACTAGGCCTGCCATGTAAAAATTCTAGCAATTATGGAAATGTATGTAACAGAAGTTCACTCTCCACCTCAATACCTCTACTCAGTTACACCGTCCTCGTGCTAAAACAAATAAGCATAAAGTTATAGATTGGAAAACTCTCCGGGCTCCTACCTCATCGCTTGTAAAAGTGCAAACTTTCCTCACGAATCTTCCTCAGCATCATCACTAGACTCTATGTCCGAGTCTACTCTTTCCATCTCATCCTCCGTGGCAACATCATCATCAAGAGGCCCTCAAGATCTGTGCCCAATCTCGCAAAGAGCCTGAGCACTGGCCGTAGGGTATTCCATGTTAAGCTACTGTAGCTGCTCCTCAGTCACACCATTCATCCTCAGCTGGAACATTTGCGTACCATATAAGTGGCTCAACATGTTGTCAATTCGCCCATTGCGCTCATTGACAATAAGGACCGGACCGTTTATACCTCGGGTTCCTTTGTTTTGTCACATCAACCCCCTAGGATCATAAGCAGGTCTATAGTCCGCTTCCTCCTCAATGTCGTGTCCCCGCAAAACTGCCAAGAGACCCCCAAATCTGAAGTTTGCCTCCTTTTTTAAACCTTGCTCTTTTCAACATATTTTTAATGAGCACCCCCACATTAATTGGCATTCCAAATTATTAGCTATTATACAAGACATACTTTCTAGTCACATGAGTTACATGTTTTCCGGGCACCAAACAAGCATATACTATTTTAAACCAAACTCATGCCTCTACTGCGGAGCGTATAGCTAAAAAACATGATACCTAAGTTGTTGGTGGCGCAGTTCATCGTGCAACAGAGTTAGGGCCACACAAAGGATGTCTAATATTCCTATAAAGAGGTTTCTTCACCAAGTCAACCAAAGATTGTGGATCATCATTGCGTCCCAAGTAATTTATTCAAAGCTTTAGGTGCAAACTCAATAATTTGACTCCTTATTTTAACTTGGTTCGACCTTTCCTTTGTCATTCAATTTATAAAAGAATTCTCTCACCATATTCAAGTTACAATCACCCGGTGCATTAAATATAAAACCAAGACCAATGTGGTGAGTATTCTATCAACCATGGGAGGGAAACTAGTGACAAATAATTTCTATCAATAAACATATCATGTGAATATTTAGATTCCTTATGTTCCTTAAACCATTTTTTACCTTAGGGTCGATCCTACAAGGAATATGGAAGGTTATAGAAGAACGTTAGTATTTAAGATTTAAGTCAATTATTTCCCCAAGAGGGGGATTTGTAAAAGTAATAAATAAAAATTTTGAGAAATTGTGAAGGTTGGTACTAAATTAATGCAACTAATTCAGTAAGTGTTCCCCATGACTTCATAACCACAAGGCATTTTATACTAGTGATCTATTCCGGTGCTTAGCATGCAATATCAGTAAGTTAACTTCACCTAAATGTTTGGTCCCCTATTTAGATGATTATAACCACACAACTTGGTCCGTTTACGGGTGTATACTTAAGTAACCCTTACCCTTGATGTCGTATTAACTATTCCCGAAAAAGGTCAAGCTATTAGATGAGGGTTGATGGCCTCAAATCTCTGTTGTTAATCCCTTTTCTCATACACTACCCCCTTGATTTGGTAAGTAAGAATTAGGCAAGTTCCAACATTTGCAACCATTAAGAAATAATTAAAACGAAGGGAAAACAATACATGCATAAACTCCATTCAAGAATCACTAAGTATTTTACCTAAGTGGTGTCGAGTGCCTTGGTTTTTGTGACATCCA
>JACEIK010008354.1:50799-63402 GCA_018107945.1 Datura stramonium | reverse complement strand
CATCTAGTGACCTGTTAGGAACCCCACAAGTCGTTAAGTGACTTGTGGGAGAGGCTTGAACATGGTTGAAAATTTGGGAATTTAAGTGACCACAGGTGTGACCACGATTCATGGTCAACACAACGAGTTGTCATGTAAGTCGTGGTCAGGGGTTGGACAAAAGTTGGAAAATTTGGGCAGTGTACCTAATGGATTGGTTACCACGACTCATCGGATAAACCATGAGTTGTGGTGTCCCTCGTGGTGACTCTTAGAATAATTTTTCCAGTGCAAGTAATGAATGCAGACCACGAGTCGTGGCCAGGGACGACGAGTCGTCCAGTCCCTCATTGGGACTGGCAGTCTGTTTTTCCCTGTGAGTTTATTAAGGGCTTTTTCGTAATTCCTAAGTTATCTAGGCCTAAACTAGGTCGGTTTCAGCTTTGAATGGAGTGTTTTAAGAAGGGTTAAGTCATTCTAATCCTATCCTAATTCATGCATTCAAGTTTAGAAGTTTGAGAGGTGATCAAGCATAGTTCTTCAAGGTTCTTCTTCAATTCTCGTTGGGAAATCAAGAAAGTGTGAAAGTAAGTATCCTTTCAGATATGCAAGGCTATGAATGGGTGCAATTTTCCACCCCATGCCTAATTCCCTCTCAATTCATTATGTTCTAATTAATGATTCCATGGGGTTTTTCCCCAAAGCACGACTTCCTAAGTTTTAACCATGGGTATGATCTAAGCATGTTGAAAAGATGAATTATGATTTATGGGCAGATTTTAAAATAATTTAAATTATAAACTATGTTTTCAAATTTTCTAAACTATGACGCCCATCCATAAATGTTCGTGAAAGTTGAGATGTATGAGATTTGTGTACAAGTATAATGAGATGTTTATGAAGAAAGAATGATTTCAAAATACCCATGTTTATGTTCATGTTTTCAAAGTAAATCAAGTTGATTAAATAATTTTTAAGTATTGGGAAAGCCCATATGATCAAGTATGTCTTATGATTTTATGAATTTTCTTACCTCATTGTTTTGGAGTCAAGACTCCCATTATTTTTCAGCTTGTTGTATGGTGTGACCAAGGCTCCTCATGTTATGATTTCAGATTATGTGTCTATGTTATTATTCAGCTTCATCACTAGACAATGGTCAGCTTCATTGAAAAATGATGGAGAGAATATGCATGTTTTTGGGAGTAGTGTCTAGCACCGAGTAAGTTAAGGGTCAATCAACCCTATGCCTCAGAACAACGCGCCAACGTAGGTATGATCAGATTAGTAGGGACCTCCTTTTGAGCTTCCCCTACCCCCAAGGGGCCTTGAGCTTGATATTGATATCATAGTAGCATCCTTATCTCTGGCAAAGCTTTTGATGACTCTTCCCACTTTAGTGTGATAGTAGGGACCACGTAAGATCTATCATGGTAATGTCGGTTATATGACAAGTCTCCCATTGTTCCTCATGATTTCAGTTATGCATGTACATCAGTCATGATATTATGATTTTAGCAGGTTTGACCCAATGTTCAGTTTTACTTATAATTATCAGTTTTCAGCTTTGGGTCATTCTATTAGAGTTATGATGTTCAGTTATATTTAGAAAATAGTATGCAAGCCCTACTCTCAGAATCTTATCTTGATTATTCTTATATTATGCATGATTTATGGTTTTACTCACATAGTGGTTTTACTTACCTTGCATACTCAGTTCATTCCATGTACTGACGACATACTCTATGTTGTATCATTTCATGACACAGGATTGGATATCCATGCTCAGTCTCGCTGCTAGTCAGACTTCAAGAGTTAGCACATTTCAGTATAAGTTGGTGAGTCCTCATCTTGCAAGGGCCCTTCTTATCAGTTGTATGTCGTATTTTTAGTTTTCAGACTATAGGGAGTTAGTTGGGGCCTTGTCCTATCAACTCGTTAGTGTAGAGGCTTTTTGGACATAGTGTGTATTCACTGTTGGACTCGTGTATGTATTCATATGTTAAGTTTTGTTTAGAATTTCTCTATGTTATTTATGATGATCTTCTGCTTATTTATGAGTGAGTTAGATGTATGTTCATGCCATGGGTCGACTTGGAGCCTCTCGGGGTTTCTTGTCCCGTGTCTCAATACGAACCTATGTTCAGGTCATGATTAACTTGGTATCCGAGCATTAGGTTTTGAAGTGTCCTAGGTTGTTTGAAAGATGCATTAAGTAGAGTCTTTTTTATGGGTGTGTAGCACACCACACTTATGAAGAAGAGGCTACGAGATGTTTAGGAAATGTTCCCTTCTTTCATGATTTAAGTCATGCGGTGAAATATATCTATATCCTTCTAACTCATGCTATAGGATTTTGTAGAATCATGCCTCCCCGCAAAGTTAATGGAAACAGAAATGGCCGTGAGAATGGTAATGGAGAGGGGCACCAGCAGGCCCTACTAGCCCATGAGGAGCATGTACTTAAGTCGGCTTCCCATGCTGAATTAAGGGCAACCATACAGATGCTAACTCAGGCCTTGACTACCCAGTTCAACCAATAGGCGGTGGCGCATTTCCCTAAGAAGGGGAATGCAGCGGCAGCATGAGGCAGAGATTTTCTGAGAATGAACCCTCAAAAGTTCCTTGGCTCAATGGTGAAGGAGGATCCACATGAGTTTATTGATGAGATCCTAAAGATCACCCAGGTCATAGGGGTGACCGGAGAGGAGTGCGGCATCGATTTAGCCTCATATCAATTGAAGGGGGTTGCACACATTTGGTTTAAGTAGTGGAAGGATAGTAGGGCAGTGGGAGCAAGCCCTATTGGTTGGGATGAGTTTCATGCAATATTTTTTGAGCGGCTCTTCCCTCGTGAGATTAGGGAGATTAAAGCAGCTGAATTTGCGAATCTAAGGCAAGGGAAGATGACAGTTCAAGAGTATGCCTTGGAGTTCACTCGTTTGTCTAAGTATGCACCAGAGCTAGTGGCTGATCAAAGAGCTTGGGTGAGCAGATTTGTACAGAGAGTGGCAGACTACCTAGACAAGGATTGTAGGAATAACATGCACTATCAGGATGTTTATTTTCCTCGGATAGTATTGCTCACCCAATAGATCGAGGCGGTGCATCTGAGAGAGAGAGAGAGGCTGAGAGGGCCAGGACGGATAGTGTTGGGTTCACTCAGCAGAGATCTTCAGCCCTAGCGCCTTCTTCTATGAGTCTTCCATTCAGGTCTAGGCATGATCAAAGGTGATGAGCATCAGGATCGAGAGGTCAGAGTAGTAGATCCATAGAGATCAACCCTTCAGAGTGTAGCAAATGTGACCAGAGACACAGGACAGTGTTTGATGGGTACAGGTACTCGTTTCAGGTACGGGAAGCCCGAACACATGCTTAGGGATTGCCCAACAGCTAGAAAGGGTCATGATTGGGGCCGAGGCCCGACTTCCAATTCAGCACCTCCACCAGCACGCCCAGCTCAGCAGGGCGCTTCTACTAGTACAAGTGGCGGACAACGCCAAAACAAATTTTATTCCCTTGCGTGCCATCAGGAGTAGGAGGTCTCCCCAGATGTGGTCACTGGTATTTTATGAATATTCCACCTTGATGTATATGCTTTGTTAGATCCAGGGGCTATTTTATTTTTTGTGACGCCCTATGTTGTTAGTAATTTTTGAGTCAGTCCCGAAATCTTATCAGAACCCTTCTTAGTCTCTCTCTAGTTGGTTATTCAATTATAACTAGACGGGGGTATATAAATTGCCCTGTCACAGTCCTTCAGAAAATCACCTAAGATGATTTAGAGAATTAGCCATGACCGATTTTGATGTTATCCTCGACATGGATTGGCTAATCGCATGCTATGCCTCAGTCAATTGTAGAACCCATGTAGTAGAGTTCGGATTTCTGGGCGAGCTAGTCTGAGAATGGAAGTGTGGTTTAGTTGTGCCTATAAGTCATTTCATTTCCTACCTTAAGGCTAGAAAGATGATTTTCAAGGGTTTCACGTACCATGTAGTTAGGGTTAAGGATGCTACATCCGAGACCCTAACTATCCAGTCAGTTCCAGTAGTATGCGAGTATCCAGAAGTGTTCCCAGATGATCTACCGAAAATCCCTCCTGAGAGGGAAATCAATTTTGGTATTGAACTTCTTCTCGATACGCAACCTATATCTATTCCTCATTACAAAATGGCCCCAGCTGAGTTAAAGTAGTTGAAGACCTCATAGACAAGGGTTTCTTCAGACCTACCAAATCCTTGTGGGGTGAACCAGTCCTTTTTTTCTAGAAAAAAGATGGTTCTCTTTGTATGTGCATTGATTATCAGAAATTTAACAATGTCACCATCAAGAATAGGTATCCTCTCCCCAGGATTGATGATTTGTTTTACCTGGTGCTAAGTTCTTTTCGAATATAGATATCAGATCCGGATACCATCATCTCAGGGTTCGGGAGAGTGGCATCCCAAAGATAGCCATAATGACTTGGTATGGTCACTATGAGTTTGTAATTATGTCTTTTGGACTAACCAATGCTCCTGCAACTTTTATGGATTTGATTAACAAGATGTTCAAGCCATACCTGGATATGTTCGTCATTTTGTTCATATATGACATCCTTATATACTCTCGGAGCGAGGAGAATGCCGCTCATTTGAGGGTGGTGCTACAGACCTTGAAGGATCGTTAACTGTATGCTAAATTCAGCAAGTGCGAGTCCTAGTTGAATTCAGTGGCATTTTGGGTAATGTGGTGTCGAGTAAGGGTATTCAGGTGGACTCTCAAAAGATAGAGGCGGTGAAGAATTGGCCTAGACTCGTTAATTCTTCGAATATTAGGAGTTTCTTAGGTTTAGCTGGTTCTTATCAAAACTTGTTGAGTGGTTTTCATCTATTGTAGCCCCGTTGAATAAGTTAACCTAGAAGAGGGTAAAGTTTCAATTGTCGGAGGCTTGTGAGATGATCTTCCAAGAGTAGAAGACTCAACTCACCTCAGCACCAGTGTTAACCCTACCTAAGGGTACCAATGGATTTATGGTAGATTTTGATTCTTCAAGGATCGACCTTGGTTGTGTATTGATGCAACATGGTAAGGTTATAGCATATGCATCCAGACAGCTGAAGGTCCATGAAAAGAATTACCCGACTCATGATCTTGAATTGGCAGCGGTAGTGTTTTCCTTAAAGATTTGTAGGCACTATTTGTACGGGTCCATGTAGATGTGTTTACATACCACAAAAGCCTGCAATATGTGTTTACCTAGAAGGATCTGAATCTACGTCAAAGAAGGTTGTTGGATCTACTCATGATATGACTATCCAGGCAAGGCTAATGTGGTAGAAGATGCTCTTAGTAGGCTTTCTATGGAGAGTATGTCCCATGTGGATGAGGAAAGGAAGGATTTTGTAAAAGATGTGCATTGGTTTGCACGACTGGGAGTTCATTTGGTTGACTCGACCGAGGGTGGTTTTATTGTTCAGAACAAATTAGAATCATACTTGGTGACTGATGTAAAAGCTAGACAAGATGAGGATCTTTTCTTGGTGAATTTGAAGGAAGCCGTTCAGAATAAAAAGGTAGAGGTCTTATCGTAAGGGGGAGATGGTGTGCTCTGATATAATGGTCGGTTGTGTGTTTCAGATGTTCATGATTTGAGAGATCGGATGTTGCACGAGGCTCAGGGTTCTAGATATTCCATACATCCAGGTGCCACCAAGATGTACCGTGACCTAAGAGAATTCTATTGTTTGAATGGCATGAAGAAGAACATTACATAATTTATGGTTAAGTGTCCGAATTGTCAATAGGTGAAAGTGGAGCATCAAAGACCAGGAGTTGTGCTTCAAGACATTAGTATTCCTACATAGAAGTGGAAGGAGATCAAAATGGAATTCATCACATGGTTGCCTCGCACTCGTCGACAATATGACTCCATTTGGGTGGTCGTGGACAGGTTGACCAAAGTAGCTTATTTCTTATCGATCAAAACTATTGATTCAGCGTAGGATTATGCTAAATTGTACATTCGGGAGCTAGTTCGGTTACATGGAGTGCCATTGTCCATCATATCAGATAGAGGTACTCAGTTTACCTCCCAGTTTTGGAGATCATTTCAAAAGGGACTTGGTATTCAGGTCAAGCTTAGCACAATATTTCATCCGCAAACAGATGTCCAAGATGAGCGGACAATTCAGACTCTTGAGGACATGTTGAGAGCATGTGTGATTGACTTCAAGGGTAGTTGGGATGATCATTTGGCTTTCATTGAGTTTGCGTGTAACAATAACTATCATTCCAACATTTAGATGGCTCTATTTGAGGTTCTCTATGGGCAGAGATGTAGATCGCCTATTCATTAGTTTGAAGATAGTGAAGCTGCTATGATAGAATCGAATTCAGTCCATGAGGCCATGGAGAATGTTCAGCTCATAAGGGACATGATAAAAATAGGTAAGAGTTGCCAAAAGTCCTATGCGGATGTGAGGAGGAGAGAACTTGAGTTTGAAGTTGATGATTGGGTGTTTCTAAAGGCATCTCCCATGAAGGGAGTGATGATGTTCGGGAAGAAAGGGAAACTCAGTCCCCATTATGTTGGCCCGTACTAAATTGTGAAACGGGTTGGCAAGGTAGCATATGAATTGGAGTTTCCTTCGGAGTTGGCTTTAGTTCATCTAGTTTTTCATGTATCATTCTTAAAGAAGTGTTTGAGTGATCCGGCTCCAGTTGTTCCAGTGAAAAGTGTCACCATGAAAGACAACCTTAGTTATGAAGAGGTTCCAGTGGAGATACTGGATCGTTATGTTCGTAAACTAAGAAACAAAGTAGTAGCCTCAGTCAAAGTTTTATGGAGGGATCAGCATGTTGAGGGAGCTACATGGGAAGCCGACGCAGATATGATGGCTAAATACTCATATTTAGAAGCCGACGCAGATATGATGGCTAAATACTCATATTTATTCCCTTCCGGCTAAGTTTCAGCTTAAGGTATTAGTTTTCACTTTAGTACTCTATCCAGTTTCATGTTCAACTCATGTACCCCAGTTTCTTCCATGTAAATGGATGTATGTGTGATTCAGGAATTTAGTTTAGTCGTATAGATCAAATTGGAGTATGTCACTCCATCTGTTTTCAGCGTGTATGTTTCGTATTTTTGTATGATGATTGCATTTCTTTACTTTTCAGTATGACTTTCAACATTCGAGGATGAATGTTCCCATGGGGGAGATATTTTTATAGATTGAAAGCCCTAACAAAGAAAATAGAAATTTTTGCACTAGGTAACAGGACAAGTCGTCTAGTGACCCTTCAGGAACCCCACGTGTCATTAAGTGACTTGTTGGGAGAGGCCTGAACTTGGTTGAAAATTTGGGAATTTAAGTGACCACAGGTATGACCACAGGTCGTCATGTAAGATGTGGTTAAGAGTTGGAAGAAAGTTGGAAAATTTGGGTAGTGTACCTAATGGATTGGTCACCATGACTCATCCAGTACACGATGAGTCGTGGTGTCCCTCGTGGTGAATCTCAGAAGAATTTTGGTAGTGCAAATAACGAATGCAGACCACGAGTCGTTGCCAGGGACTACGAGTCATCTAGTCTCTCATTGGGATTGGCAGTCTATTTTTCCCTGCAAGTCTATTAAGGGCTTTTCTGTAATTCCTAAGTTCCTAAGGCCTAAACTATTTCGTTTAGGATAGTCATTCTAAGCCTATCCTAATTCATACATGCAAGTTTAGAAGTTTGAGAGGTGATCAAGCCTAGTTCTTCAAGGTTCTTTTTCAATTCTCTTTGGGCAATCACGGAAGTGTGAAAATCAGAATCCCTTCAGGTATGTAAGGCTATGGATGGGTGCAATTATCCACACCCATGCCCAATTCCCTCTAAATTCATGATGTTATAATTGATGATTCCATGGGGTTTTTACCCAATGCATGAATTCCTAAGTTTTAATCATGGGTATGATCTAAGCATGTTTTAAATGATGAATTATGATTGATGTGAAGATTTTACAATGTTTTAAATTATAAATTATGTTTCAAGTTTTCTAAACTATGATACCCATCCATGAATATTGATGAAAGTTGAGATCCATGGCATATGTGTACAAGTATGATGAGATGTTTATGAAGAAAGCATGATTTCGAAATACCCATGTTTATGTTCATGTTTTCAAAGTAAATCAAGTTGATTTAAGCATGTTTAAGTATTGTGGAAGCCCATATGATCAAGTATATCGTATGATTTCATGAATTAGCTTACTACATTGTTTTGGAGTCAAGACTCCCATTATTTTCAGCTTGTGGTATGGTATGAGCCAAGGCTCCTCATTTTATGATTTCAGATTATGCATGTATGTTATTATTCAGCGTCATGACTAGACGATGGTCAGCTTTGTTGAAAAAAGATGGAGAGCATATGCATGTTTTTGGGAGTAGTGTCTAGCATCGAGTGGGCTAAGGGTAAGTCAACCCCATTCCTTAGAACTACGCGCCAACGTAGGTTTGATCAGATTCTTTGGAACCTCCTTTGGAGCTTCCCCTACCCCCAAGGGGCCTTGATCTTGATATAGGTATCATGGTAGCGTCCTTAGCTCTGGAAAATCTTTGGACGGCTCTACCTACTGTAGTGTGATAGTCGAGATCATGTAAGCTCTATCGTGGTAATGTCGGTTACATTAAAAGTCTCCCATTATTCCTCATGATTTCATTTATGCATGTACATCAGTCATGATTTTATGTTTTCAGTAGGTTTGACCCAATATTCAGTATTACTTATGATTATTAGTTTTCAGCTTTGGGTCATTCGATTCAGTTATGATGTTCAGTTATCGCTCGACGAGTACTTAGAAATTTCCCTGTCACAGTCCTTCAAAATGTCATCTCAGCAGATCTAGTAGAGCTAGCCATGATAGAATTTAGTGTTATCTTTGGCATGGATTGGCTGCATGAATGTTATGCTTCAGTAAATTATAGAACCCGTGTGGTAGAGTTCCAAACTCTCGGTGAGCCAGTCCTAGAGTGGAAGGGTAGTTCAGTTGTTCCTATAGGTCGCTTAATTTCCTACCTTAAAGCTAGAAAGATAATTTCTAAAGGTTGCGTGTACCATCTAGTAAGGGTGAAGGATGCTATGTCCAGAACCCCAACTATCAAGTTAGTTCTTGTAATGTGTGAATATCCAGAAGTGTTTCCAGATGATTTATCGGGAATTCCTCTCGAGCAGGAGATCGATTTTGGTATTAACCTTCTTTCTGATACGCAACCTATACCTAATGATTTATTGGGAATTCCTCCCGAGCGGGGGATTGATTTTGTTATTGACCTTCTTTCCGATAAACACCCTATATATATTTCTCCTTATAGAATGTCCCAAGTTGAGTTGAAGGAGTTGAAGGAGCAGTTGAAGGATATTTTAGACAAGGGTTTCATTAGACTGAGCGAATTCTCGTGGGGTGCACCAGTTCTCTTTGTACGAAAGAAGGACAGTTTCCTTCAGATGTGCATTTATTATCAGCAATTGAACAAAGTTACAATCAAGAATAGGTATCCTCTCCCCAGGATTGATGACTTTTTTTACTAGCTTCAGGGTGCTAAGTGCTTTTCAAAGATAGACCTTAGGTTCGGATATCATCAACTCAGAGTTAGAGAGGGTGACACTTTGAAGATAGCCTTCAGGATGCGGTATGGTCACTATGAGTTTGTAGTTTTGTCTTTTGGACTAACGAATGCTCCTGTAGCTTTTATGGATTTGATGAACTGGGTTTTCAAGCCATATTTGGATATGTTCGTTATTGTGTTCATATATGATATTATCATATACTCTCAGAGCGAGGAGGAGCATGCCGCTCATTTGATGATGTTGCTACAGAGTCTAAGGATGACCAGTTGTACGCTAAGTTCAACAAGTGTGAGTTTTGGATAGACTCAGTAGCATTTTTGGGCCATGTAGTGTCAAGTGAGGATGTGCAGGTGGACTTACATAAGATAGAAGCGGTGAAGAAATGACCTAGGCCAGTTAGTCCTTCGGATATCAGGAGTTTCTGGGGCTTAGCTGGTTACTACAGGAGGTTTGTTGAAGGGTTTTCATCTATTGCAGCACCGTTGACTAAGTTGACCCAGAAGAAAGTGAAGATTCAATGGTCGGAGGCTTATGAGAAGAGCTTCCAAGAGTTGAAGACTCGACTCACCTCAGTACCGGTGTTTACCCTACCTGAGGGTACCGATGGGTTTTTTGTGTATTGCGATACCTTAAGGATCAACCTAGGTTGTGTATTAATGCAGCATGATAAAGTTATAGCCTATGCTTCTAGGCAGCTGAAAATCCATGAAAAGAACTATCGACTCACGACCTCGAATTGGCAGTGGCAGTATTTGCCTTGAAGATTTGGAGACACTATCTATACGAGGTCCATGTGGATGTGTTTATGGACCACAAAAGCCTACATGTCAGGACCCGAACATAGGCCCGGATTGAAACACATGACAAGAAACCCCGAGGGACTCCGAGTTGACCCATGACATGAACATTCAACTAACTCAATCAATAAAAGCGGAAGATTCAACACCTAATATAGCAGAAGTCTAAACACGACATAAGATCTTAAATACATAACATGCATTTAAAACTGAATATACACTATGTACGAGAAAGCCTCTATCACAAAAGAGTTGATGGGACAAGTCCTGAACTAACTCTCTAAACTGAAACTGAAAATACACCAACATAACTGAAATAAGGAGGGGCCCTCGACATATGAGGACTCACCAACAGAGAGTGATGCTACTCTTAAAGCTGGGTAGGGTCGAGGTTTAATATGAGTACCGAAGCCTGTATCATGAAATGAGACATCATAGAGTATGTAGTTAGTACGTGGAATGTACTGAATATGCAAGGAAAGTAAAACGGACGTTTAAAATACATAAAAGTGCATAAGAGTAGGACAACATAATCATAACATAAATATCATAATGTAACATAAGGACCAAGGTTTTAAAACATTCGTAAATCATTCGTAATCATACCCTCAAGAGAAACCTTTATTAAACATGACTTGAGCCAAAGTATATAATCATAATAATACATAAATAATGAGGAATAGAGGGAGATTCTTATAACCGACATACCCTATATGAGCACACATGGAGCTTGACATGTAAACCCCTAATTGGGAGGGTGTTCGTACCTTGCCAAGGGTAGATCCATGAAAGGTGTGAAATCACTCATGAAAGGTCCATTTGGGGAAAAAGGAGACACTCTCAAGGGAGGTCCCATCATGACCTATAGTGGCATGTAGTTCTTAGTTTGGGGCAAAATCTGAGCCTCGAACCTACTCGGTGTTAAATACTACTCCCAAAACATATATAGTGCTCATAGAATAATATACATGAAATTCAAGGGTTAGTTAAATTATGATAATCATAAATATGCTTGTAAATATGTGAAATAACCATGAAGATAAGGTCCGTGTGTCGGACATAATCATAAATTTTAAATCATGAGGTTCTTGCATTCATGTAAGTTGTGATACCCCGGAAAGGCCTAAGAATAGACCCGGGAGTTAAAATTAAAAAGTACAGAAAACTGGCAAAAATATTATAGGACGGATGACCCTACAGCTCGTGGTTGGGTATCACGAGTCGTCATATGTAGTCGTGGTTTGGGAAGTCAGGGAATCAGAGGAAACAACAGACAGTACAACGACTCGTTTTCACCAGTCGTTGGGAGGTTGGGACTTAGGCGAGGAGGAAGCAACGACCCTTCCCACGATCCGTGGTGAGAGACAATGACTCATAGTTTCAAGTCGTTACTGGTTGGTTGAGGTTTCAAGTGCATTCAATGGATGGAAACCATGACTCGTTGGAAGTCACAATGAGTCGTGGTGAGGCTTGTGGAAAGGGGAGTCAGATTGGTCAAGGAGTTGATGACGGTCAATTCAATCACCCATGGTTTGAAGTAACAACTCGTCCTGAAAAGTCGTGGGAAGGGATCTGAGATGTGTTATAAGGCAATGCACCCAACAACTTGATACCACGAGCCATGGTATGTTGCCACGACCCGTTGGGTCGGTCATTGGTCGATCTGAGACAGTTTCCAGGGAAATTATTTTAAGGGTATTTTTGACCTGTCCACATTTTTAGCCTCTAAACTACGTTTTTTTGGATATTTTCGGAGTATGATATATGAGTTAAGTCCTTTAGGCATGTCCATTCTCGTGCAAGGATTTTAGAAAGGTTTTTGGGAGATTCAAGGCCTTCTTCCCCAAATTTTCTTCAAATTTCTTTGTGAGTGTTCAAGGAACTTTTATTCTCTATATTTCCGGGTATGTAAGGTTTTAAAATGGGTGGAATTATTCATCACCCATTCCCAATTTCGATTAAATTCATTAATTCTCCTACTCAAATTCCATGGGGTTTTACCCAAAGTATGTTAATGTGATTTCTCCTTATGGGTATGTTTTAATTGAGTTTTATTTTTTTAAATATGCATGTTGGGCAAGTTTACTATTATTTTCTTCAAAATCATATTTCAATCTTTTCAACTCCAAATTGCCCATTTATGGAAGTTCATGAAAATTATGATTTATGATGAATATTCATTATTTTATATTTATTGATTATGAAAATGTATGAATCCAAGTTACCATGTT
>JACEIK010008354.1:12832-34065 GCA_018107945.1 Datura stramonium | reverse complement strand
GTAGGTTCAGGGCCTAGGTTATGCCCCGAATTTAAGAACTGCGTGTCACCGTAGATTATGTTTGGGACCGCCTTAACATCTATCCCCTATGCTCTACAGGGCCTTCATGAGTGATGTCACGCCTTTCATGGTTCATACCCTTGGCAAGGTATGAACGACCTCCCGACTAGGCTTACAGGTCGGACTCCATGTGTTCTCGTATGGGGTATGTCGGTTATAGAAATCTCCCACTATTCCTCATTTTTGTAATGCATATATGATTATGTTCTTTTGGCTCAAGTTATGTTTTATGAACTACTTTCCCTTATGTTATGAATATTACAGGTTTAGGAATATATTTGGAAAGTCTTGAGCCTTACAATATATTTAAGATTTCAGTTTTTATGATCATGATCTCTCCACTCCTATAACATTCATGTTTTTAAAGCATTGTCTTGCATACCTTACATAGAGAGTAACTTCCAAGTACTGACCCATATATTTTTAGGGTCAAGTTCACAGGTTCAGCCTCAATCCTAGCTTGCGCTCAGTTCTGCTCTCAGTCTTCAGTGGTGAGTCCTAATGATTCGAGGGCTTCATGTTCAAACCTAATTTACCTTCTGTTTCCAGAATATTGGGGTTAGTTGGGGTCTTGTCCCTTCAACCCTTCTATTATTATTAGAGTCTTTAAGACCAATGTGAAGTATTCAGTCGTTTATGTTTGGACCTTGTATGGTTGTTTCTTATTCCCCTTTTTACGATTTTCAGCTAGTGCATGATTATTAAGTTAAGCTTCCCGCCTTATGTGAATGGATTATATATACGCTCATGCAAAGGGTTGACTTTGATTCTTCGGGCTTCCTTGTCCCGTCTCTATGATTTGGGTGTACTCTCGGGTCATGACACCAACTTCTCACCCCTACGACAAACCTAACGAGTCCTTAGGACACGATGACTACTACCCTCGATCCGTTAACAATACGACAATCTCACCCTCTGCCCACTTGATGAGTCATACCATGATTTGTTAGGAGTCATAACCATTCATGGTTTCATTCATTGCCGCCGCCTAAGAAATGGGCTCTCTTTAAACTGGGCACCACTTAATGGGTCACTTGACAACCTGTTAGGTCACAACACGAGTCACTGAACGACTGATTCTCTAAGTTGATGCATATTTTCCTAATTCTTCTGATTCAACTCTTGGGTATAATCTTAGTGACATTCAGATTATTACAATTTCTCCCTCTTAGAAACATTCATCCTCGAATGCGAGTTAAGGACACTGAAGGGCTATGGAAGGAACTGCAATCTGAATTACTGAACATTTGGTGTTGAAATCTAATGAAGTGACTGACTTCGGAAAATACATATGACTATATTGAATTCATGATGCATACATACATGCTAAAACATGAAAGGACTGAGGGACATGAACTTGACATGAAACTAAATAGAGTACTAGGGAGGAAACTGATACCTCATGCTGAAATTGAGGTGGAAGGGAAAAGATGCGGGTATATAGCCATCATATCTGCTTTGGCTTCCCATGTAGCTCCCTCAACAAGCTTATTCCTCCATAAATCCTTCTCTGAAGCTATTTCTTTATTTTCCAACTTCTGAACCTAATGATCAAGGATCTCAACAGTAAGCTCCTTATAGCTAGGACTATTCTTCACACCTATGCTCTCCGCCTGAACAGCAAAGGTAGGGTCACTAATGAACTTCTTCAATATAGATACATGGAAAACTGGATGTCCCGAGGCTAAATCCGTTGGTAGCTCCAACTCATATGCCACTTTGTCAATTCGCCTCAAAATCCTATAAGGACCTACATATCGAGGACTAAGCTTTCCTTTCTTCTAGAACCTCATCATTCCCTTTACAGGAGACACCTTCAAAAATACCCAATCATCAACATCGAGCTCAAGCTCTCTCCACCTTACATTCTCATATGACTTCTGACAACTCTGAGTTGTTTTAAGGCTTTCCCTAATAATCTATACTTTCTCCATGGCCTCATGAATGGAATCTATCCCTATCAACGTAGCCTCCCCTACCTCAAACCAACCAATAGGCAATCTACACCTCAGCCCATAGAGAGCCTCAAACAGAGCCATTTGAATGTTCGAGTAGTAACTGTTATTGTAAGCAAACTTGATGAGTGGAAAATGATCATCCTAACTACCCTTGAAATCCATCATACACACTCTCAACATATCCTTAGGAGTGTGAATGGTCCGCTCAGCCTGATTATCTGTCTATGGGTGAAAATCCATGCTAAGCTTTACCAGAGTTCCAAGTCCTTTATAGAACATTCTCCAAAACTGTGAGGTAAACTGAGCACCTCTATCTGAAATGATGGGCAAGGGAATTCCATGCAACTGAACCAACTCCAGAATGTACAATCTAGCATAGTCCTCAACTAAATCGGTAGTTTTAACCAGTAAGAAATATGTTTCTTTGGTCAACCTGTCTACAAACACACATATAGAGTCATATTGTCAGCGTGTATGAGGCAACCTTATGATAAAGTCCATATTGTTGACTTCCCACTTCCAAGTAGGGATACTAATTTAGTGTAGCATACCTCCAGGTCTTTGATGCTCAACATTCACTTGATGACAATTCAGACACTTAGCCACAAACTCCACCATGTCCTTTTTCATATCATTCCACCAATAGACTTCCCATAGGTCACGATACATCTTAGTGGCATCTGGGTGGACACCCAAAACACATAAACAACCCTGATAACGATGTACACCACCTCCCCCTTGGGAGAAGACCTCCACCTTCTGATTCTAGAGAGCTTCCTTTAGCTTTAGAAAGACAGGATCCTCCTCTTTCCTAGCCTTGACCTCGGTTACCAATGAAGATTCTAAACCATTTTGAACAATTACACCATCTCTGTCGAGTGATCAAGGCGAACCCCTATACGAGCTAGCCTATGGGCATCCTTTGCTAACTCCTTCCTCCTATCCTCCACATGAGACATACTCTCGATGGACAGTTTGGTAAGGGCATCCACCACTACATTGGCCTTGCCCGGATGATAAAGGAAACTCATGTCATAGTCCTTGAGAAGCTATAGCCACCTCCTTTGTCGTAAATTTAGGTCCTTTTTAGTGAACACATACAAAAGGATCTTGTGGTTCGTGAAACACATCCATATGCACCCCATACATATAGTGTCTCAAAATCTTCAATGCAAATACCACATCTGCCAACTTTAGGTCATGCGTCGGGTAGTTCTTCTCATGAGTCTTAAGTTTTAGAGGCATATGAAATGACTATACAATGCTGTATTAACACAAAACCAAGACCAACCCTCGAAGCATCAAATACATAATGAATCCATCTGTTCCCTCAAGTAGAGTAAATACTGTGGATGAAGTGAGTCGGGTCTTTAGTTGCTGAAAACTCTTCTCACAAGCATCCGACCACTGAAATTTGACCTTTTTCTTGGATAACTTACTCAATAGTGTTTTAGAGGATGAAAATCCTTCAACAAACCTCCTGTACTAGCCAGCTAAACCCAAGAAGCTCCTGATATTCGAAGAACTAACTAGTCTTGGCCAATTCGTCACCGCCTCTATCTTTTGAGAGTCCACCTGCACACCCTCGCTTTACACCACATGACCCAAAAATGCTACTTAGTTAAACCAAAACTCACACTTACTGAATTTAGTGAATAGCTGGCGGTCCTTGAGAGTTTGTAGCACAATCCTCAAATGAGTGGCATGCTTCTCCTCGCTCTGTGAATATATAAGAATATCGTTTATGAAGATAATCATGAATATATCTAAATACAACTTGAACACCCTGTTTATTAAATCCATTAAAGTTGTAGGAGCATTTGTTAGTTCAAAAGACATAACTACAAACTCATATTGATAATACCGATTCTTAAAATTTTTCTTCGATATGTCACTCTCTCTAACTCTAAGCTAATGATATCTAGATCTAAGGTCTGTCATTGAGAAGCACTTGGCACCATAAAGTTGGTCAAACAAGTCATCAATTCTGCAGAGAGGATACTTGTTCTTGATTGTGACTATGTTCAACGGCCTATGGTAAATACACATCCTAAGGGAACTATCCTTTCGAACAAAGAAAACTGGTGCACCCTACGGGGATTTACTATGCCGAATGAAACCCTTTGTAGGAGATCTTTCAACTACTGTTTCAACTCTTTGAGCTCGGTTGGGGACATTTTGTAAGGAGGAATGGATATAGGTTGCGTATCAGGGAGAAGGTTGATAATAAAGTCAATCTCCTGCTTCGGTAGGACCCTTGGTAGATCATTTGGAAACAGCTCTGAGGAGGATACTCATACACTATAGGGACTGACTTAAGAGTCGGGGTATCAGGTGCAACATCCTTAACCCGAACTAGATGGTACACACAACCTTTAAAAGTCATCTTTCTGGCCCTAAGATTGGAAACAAAGCAACCTACCAGCACAGCTGAATTGCCCTTCCATTCTAGGACTGGCTCACCTAAAAACAAAAATTTTACTGTACGGGATCTACAATTTACTAAGGTATAACATGCATGCAACCAATCCATATCGAAGATAACATCAAAATCAATCATGTCTAACTCTACTAAGTCAACTGAGGTGAATTTATGACAGATTATGATAGGACAATTTCTGTATACCTGTCCAGCAATAATTGAGTCACCGACAAGTGTAGAGATTTAGAATGGTTTTGATAGAATTTCGGGACTGACTCTGAAACTAATAGCAATATAAGGAGTCACAAAAGATATGGTATCCCCTATATTTAATAATGCATATACATCAAGATGGAATACTCGCAACATACTAGTGACCCCATTTGGAGAGTCCTCCTACTCCAGAAAAGATTAGAGGGCATAAAATCTATTCTAATACTGACCACCACCTGCACTAGTGGATGCACCTTGCTGAGCTGAGCGTGTTGGTGGAGCTGCTGAACTAGTGGCCGGGTCACAACCTATACTAGGGCCCTGTCTGGCTGAAGGGCAGTCTCTAGGCAGATTTTCGGGCTTCCCATACCCGTAACATGTGCCTGAACCCACTAGGCACTCTACTAGGTGCCTCCTGCCACACTTGCCACAAATTATAATGCTATGATCTCATGGCCTACTCCCCTGACCTGTGGAGCATGATGCCCCACCCCTATAATCACACCTAGATCTAGACGGAACATTGGTTAGTGATGGCGCTGGGGCTGATCACCTTTGGTGGGACTGCTGACAGTTTCTTCCATCGGACATCTACTAAAGATGTTCATAACTCCTTGTCCTAGCCCTCTTGACCTCTCTCTCCTTCTCTTTCATCTGGTCTGCCTCTATCTGCTAGGCATATATGACCAATCATGAGAAGTATCGATCACTATTCAGCATAACGGTCCTACACTCCTTCACTAGTGAGTTTGACACTCCATTTTGAAACCTGTTCATATGAGCCCTCTGATTCGTAACCATATCCGGTGCATACTTGAAAAGGCGGGTAAACTCCAAGGCATAATCTTAGAAAGTCCTACGGTACTGCTTCAAGTTGACGAATTCCGCTACCATAGCCTCCCTCAACTCTCATGAGAGTAAGGAATGCATGCTGAAATCTGAATTTGAATCATGTATAGTTATAAGATTAATATCAAATCTGAATAGAATGATCCAAAGCTAAAATAGAAATCATATGACTTGTCATATCTGAAACCATAAGTCAAAGCTCGTAAACTGATCATTGGGTCAAATGTGTTGTAAAACATAATAATGAACATGAATAACTTAAATCATGAGGAACAATGGGAGACTCGTTATAATCGACACCGTCAGGATAGAGCTTACATGATTCCCCAACTATCCAAATCAAGTGGGCAGAGTCGTCCAAAACCTTGTTAGGGATAAGGACGCTACCATGATATCGATATGAAGCTGAAGGCCCATTGGGGAAGGGGAGAACTCTCTTGACAGGTCCCAAATATAAATATACCTATGTTGGAGTGTAGTTCTATGACTAGGGAACCTTGGAACTCCAAGCCTACTCAATGCTAGACACTACTTCTAAAAACATGCATAGTGCTCCCATTGTTTTTCAACTAAGATGATATCATAATCAAAAGCATAGGCTGAAATATGAACATGGGGAGTCTTTACTCCAAAACATATGATAAGGTGATATTATTAGCCTTGGCTAAATCATAAAAACATACTTAACATGTGTGGGCTTGCCCAAATCTTAAAATAATGCATACTTGAAAATGGCCTCATAAGTTTAAATCAAAGATTCATACATGGATAATTTGTAAACATTCATTCATGCTAGATATCACATCATACTTGAAATCATGAATCATAAACTTGACTTTTCATAAAACTTGCATAATTGGGTATAATTTTCTAAAACTAGAAATCATAAATTTATAATCAAAATAGGTATAAAATCTAGCCATGAATCTTGAAACAAGCTTTGAAACATGAAGGGAATTAACCCATAAACAAATTATAGATAATTTCATGAAATTAAGCTAAAACCCCATAAGATCATAAACATTAATTACGACTTGAATTCCTGAACTTTAGAAGAACAAGTTTGTGCATGAGAGTGAAAGGAAACTCTCATTCATTTCCCTACGTACCTAGGTAAGCTAAATCTCAACTTGACTTTAAGAGCCCAAGAGAATTGAGGACAAATTGATAGGATTCAAGCGTAACCTTCAAAAGGAACTTCTAAACTTTCCATGCATGGGAGTTGAATTAATTAGAATAGGTTAATATCCATTAATACACTTCTTTTAGAGATTAAAATGACATTGTTTAGGACTTAGGAGGTTAAAAATTACAAAAATGCCTTTAGTGATTTTGCAAGAAAAGTGACACTGCCAATCACCACGAGGGATATCATTAGGTCCTCTAATGACTCGTTGTCTCCCCTTGTCACCAGCACTGCAAATTTCCAATCTCCCAACCTTCTCACCCCCACGACCAACTTAATGAATCATTAGGGACACGATGACTCATCCCCTGGACCCGTTAACAACACTGCAATCTCACCCTCTACCCACTTGACGGGTCATATCATGATTTGTTGGGAGTCATGACAACTCGTTGTTTCATATGTTACCACTGCCTAAGAAATGGAGACTCTTCAAACTGGGCACCACTTAAGGGGTAACTTAACGACCCGTTAGGTCATACCACGAGTCACTAAATGACTCATAATCAGACCTAGTGTAGATTTACCTAATTCTTTTTATTCAACCCTTGGGTCTGATCTTAGGGACTTTTGGCGTATTACATAAGTAGAACCACAAGACAATCTAAGAGTATGCCTTGGAGTTTACCCAGCTATCTAAGTATGCCTCGGAGATGGTTTCAGATTAAAGGGTGCATATGAGCAAGTTTGTGATGGAGTAGCAAAATCACTAGTTAATGAGTGCAGGATTGCCATGCCAAATAGTGACTTACATTTCTCCTAGGTTTTCATATACTTCTGTAGAAAGAGGTGGAGCAGATGAAGGAGAAGGAAAGAGAAGCCAAGAGAGAAAAGACAAGAAGCTTTGGGAAGTTCCAACAGAGGTTTGGTGGTGGACATCACCCTCAGTCCCACTGGAGATCATCAGCCCTAGCTGCGTCGGCTATTAGGTTTCCATCTATACCTAGAGGAGATCAGAGAGGCAGAGCATTAGGCTCTAAGGGAAAGAGGAGTATGTCAGGGGAGCATACTTTTTTGGCTTATGGAAAGTGTGGCAAGAAGCACCCTGGCGAGTGCTTGGTTGGTTTAGATGTTTGCTTCTTTTGTGGGAAGCTCGAGCATATGCACAGGGATTATCCTTTGGCTAGGCATGGAGACATAGAGGTCATACCCTAGCTACTACTTTAGCAGCCCCAACAGCACACACACCATAGCAGGGTGCCTCATCTAGTGGAGATAGCGGCCAACACTAGAACAGATTTAATGCACAATCTTCTCGTTAGGAGACAGAGACCTCTCCAGATATGGTCACCGGTATGTATGAGTATTACACATTGATTTGTATGCATTATTAGATCCAGGGGATACCTTATATTTTAGGACACCTAATATTGCTCTTAGTTTCGGAGTCAGTCCTGAAATCCTATCAGAACCCTTCTCAGTCTCTATTCCAGCCGGTGAGTTAGTTATAGCTCGATAGGTATACTGAAATTGTCCTCTCATAGTCCTTTAGAATGTCACCTCAGCCAACCTAGTAGAGTTATACATGACCGATTTTGATGTTATTATCGGTATGGATTGGATACATACATGTTATGTCTTAGTCCATTGTAGAATCCATATAGTAGAGTTTTAGATTCGAGGTGAACTTGGTATAGAGTGGAAGGGTAGTTTAGTTGTGCTTGTAAGTCATATTGTTTCCTATCTCAAGGCCAAAAACATGATCTCTAAGGCCTGTGAGTATCATCTAGTTCAGGTCAAGGATTTTGCGTCCGAGACCCTTATTCTTCTATCAGTTCCTATAGTGTGTGAGTATTTGGTAGTATTTCCAAACGATCTACCATGGTTCCCTCCCTAGCAAGAGATATACTTTGTTATTGACCTTCTCCCTTATAGGCAGCCTATATTCATTCCTCCTTACAAAATGGGTCTAGCTAAGCTATAGTAATTAAAAGAGCAGCTCAAAGATCTCCTAGATAAGGGTTTCATCAGGCCTAGTAAATCCCTATGAGGTGCTCCAATTCTCTTTGTTTGGAAGAAGGATAGTTCCCTTAGAATATGCATTGACTATCGACAGTTGAACAAGATCACAATCAATAATAAGTATCCGTACATGGGATTGATGACTTGTTTGACTAGCTTCAGGGTGCTAAGTTCTTCTCAAAGATACACCTCAGATCCAGCTATCTTCAGCTCAGAGTTAGAGAGAGTGACATCCTGAAGACAACCTTTAGGACTCAGTATGGTCACTATGAGTTTGTAGTTTTCTTTTTGATTAATGAATGCCCCTACAGATTTTATGGAATTGATGAGTAGGGTGTTCAAGAAGTATTTTGTTATCTCTGTGATTGTCTACATAGATGGCATTCCCATATACTCTCGGAGCGATGAGAATCATGCCACTTATTTGAGGATTGTGTTATAGACTCTCAAGGATCGCTAGTTGCTTTCTAAGTTCATCAAGTACGAGTTTTTTCTTAACTCAGTAGCATATTTTAGCTATCTGGTGTCTAGTGAGGGTGTGTAGGTGGACTCTCAAAAGATAGAAACAGAGAAGAATTGGCCTAGACCAGTTAATCCTTCAAATATTAGGAGCTTTTTGGGTTTAGCTGGCTACTACAAGAGATTCATTGAGGGATTTTCATCCATTGTTGCACCGTTTACTAAGTTGTCCTAGAAGAAAGCCAAATTTTAATGGTCGAATGCTTGTGAGAAGAGTTTTCAAGAGTTAAAGGCTCGACTCACTTCGACTCCAGTATTAACCCTATCGAAGGGCATGGGTGGTTTCATCATGTATTGTGATGCCTCTAGGGTTGGTGTTGGTTGTGTGTTGATGCAGCATAGTGAGGTCATTGTGTATGTCTCTAGACAGCTTAAGACTTATGGGAAGAATTATCCAATGCATGACCTAGAGATGGCAGCTATTGTGTTCGCATTGAAGATTTGGAGGCACTATTTGTATAGGGGTCATGTGGATGTGTTCACAGACCACAAGAGCCTTAAGTATGTCTTTAGTTAGAAGGACCTGATTTACAATAAAGGAGATAGGTAGAACTTCTCAAGGACTATAGCATGAGTATCCTTTATCATCCGGGTAAGGAAAATGTAGTGGCAGATGCTCTTAGTAGATTGTCCATGGAGAGTGTGTCTCATGTTCAGGATGGGAAGGAGTTAGCAAAGACTGTCAACAGGCTTGCTCGTTTAGGGGTTCGCCTTGTTGACTTGACAGATGATGGTGTCATTATTTAGAATAGGTCAGAATCATTATTGGTAACTGTGGTCAAGGCTAGGCATGATGAGGATCCTATTCTAGTAAAGTTAAAAGAACTGTCCAGAATCATAAGGTGGTGGTTTTCTCCCAAGGGGGAGATGGTCTACTCTAATATCAGGGCCGATTGTGTGTGCCATCTATTGATGACTTAAGATATCGTATGTTGAGTGAGTCTCATGGATCTCAATATTCTATTCACCCAGATGCCACCAAGATGTTCCATGATCTACGGGAAATCTATTGGTGGAGTGGCATGAAGAAGGAGATAGCGGAGTTTGTTGCTAAGTGCTAAAATTGCCAGTAGGTTAAGGTTGAGCATCGGAGGCCTGGGGGTATTCTTTAGGATATTAGTAATCCTACTTAGAAGTTGGAAGAGATTAATATGGACTTCATTACAGGTTTTCCTCGTACACATCGATAATATGACTCTATATAGGTGATTATGGAAAGGTTGAGCAAATCAGCCCACTTCTTACTGATAAAAAATATTGATTCAATTAAGGATTATGCATGATTGTACCTTTAGGATTTAGTTCGATTGCAAGGGTACTCAGTTCACCTCTCAGTTTTGGAGATTGTTTCAAAAGGGTCTTGGTTCTCAGATAATGCTTAGCACAACTTTTCAGCCACAGACAGATGGCCAGGCTGAGTGGACCATTCAAAATCTTAAGGACATGTTTAGAGCATGAGTGATTGGTTTCAAGGATAGTTCGGATGACCACTTTCCTCTTATCGAATTTTCTTACAATAACTGTTACAACTCTAGCATTCAGATGGCTCCGTTTGCGGATCTTTATAGGAGGAGGTGTAGATCACCTATAGGATGTTTTGAGGTAGGTTAAGCTTCATTGATAGGGACAGATTTAGTTCATGAGTCCATGGAGAAAGTTCAGCTTATCAGAGAAAGGCTGAAAACATCTCAAAGTCGTCAAAAATCTTATGCGAATGTGAGGTGGAGAGAGCTTGAATTTGAGGTTGACGATTGGCTATTTCTGAAGGTGCCTCCCATAAAGGGAGTGATCAGGTTTGGGAAGAAAAGGAAGCTTAGTCCCCTATAGGATTTTGAGGCGAGTCGGCAAAGTGGCATATGAACTGGAGCTACCAACAAAGAGAGATTTGGTACATCCAGTATTCCATATATCTCTACTAAAGACATGCATTGGCGAACCAACCTTTGTTGTTCCGGTGGAGAGCATAGGTGTGAAAGATAGCCTTCTGTATGAGGAGGTTTCGATTGTGATCCTCGATCTTCAGGTATGGAAGTTGAGAATCAAAGAAGTAGTTTTAGTGAAGGTGCTGTGGAGGAATAAACTCTTTGATGGGGCTATGTGGGAAGCCGAAGCAGATATGATGGCTAGATACCCGCATCTTTTCCCTTCCTGCTCAATTCCTGCTCAATTCCTGCATGAGGAATCTGTTTTTTCCTTAGTACTCTATTCAGTTTCATGTCAAGTTTTTGTCGCTGAGTTTCTTTCAAGTCATAGCATGTATGTATATTTCATGAATTCAATTTAGTTATGTGTATTGGTCCGGAGTTAGTCACTCCATCAGTTTCAGCTTCAGTTGTTCAGTTTTTGGGTTTAAGTTCTGTCCCTAGCCTTTCAATATGCTTAATCTACATTCAAGGATGAATGTTTCCAAGGGGGAGATAATGTAACCCCCCAAAAGTTCCTATAATCAAACCTGAGGGTTCAACCAGAGAAATGTAAGAAAATTTCACCAGAGTCACAGGACGACTCAAGGGACAAGTTGTAGGGAATAACGACCCATTGTGTCCCTTGTGGTAAGTTCCTAATAAGAATTTTCAGTAAAACAATGAGCCAGAACCGACTCATTGGAATATCAATGGGTAGTCCTGAGTGTTCATTGAATATGGTCTAGAAAAGGCACAGATCCGAGTCAATGACGATGAGTGGATATGAAGAGTTGGTGATTCAAGTAACGACTCTCCCTATCTTGTCATTGGTTGGAGAATCAGAAGAGTAACATAATTTTCCCTGGAAGCAACGGATACAGTAAGGAGTCATTGTTTCGTACAATGAGTCATCTTGATCAGTCGTTGGTCAGAACATAAGAAGAGTACCAGAAGTGTTTTAGATACAACGAACAATCCAATGACTCGTGCTATGCTACGACGCCCCGTTGGAGTTGTCGTTGTAGCCGACAAATAGTTTGTTTATGCGAATTCTCAGGGGTAGTTTCATAATATTCCTTGTTCTTAACTTTCTAACGACGTCGTTTGAAGCCCTAAAAGCACTGTTTTAAGAGGGTTTAGTCTATTCTATGTCATTAAACTCCCATGCATGGAAGGTATTAAGATTTCCATTCAAGATCAAGCTAAAATTCTCCCCAATTTCTTCCCCAATTCTCTTGGGATTTGAAGGCTGTTGTGGAAAAAAGTTTACCGAGGTATGTAGGGCTATGAATGAGGGTTTTTTTCCACCATCATGCCCAAGATTCTTCTCAAATTCATGAATCCATGCTTTTAATTAAGTGAATTGATTTAAAGGGTTTTGACCCTATTTTATTAAATTACCTACAATATGTTTATGGGTCTAATCCCCTCATGTTGTAAAGTATTTTTTAAGTCTAATGGGAAAATTTTATACTCAATTTGATTATAAAATCATGTTTTAAAGTTATTAGAAATTATGTCCTATTATGCTTGTTTTATGAAGATCAAGCTTATGATTATGTGATTTCAAGCATGATGAATTATCAAAGTATGCATGAACGATTATGAATTCTCAACTTATAATTTCCTGATTTTGACTTATGAAGTCTATTTCAAGTATGCATGATTTTATGATTTGGGAAAGCCCATGAAAGTTAAGTATGCTTATTAATATTTTAGCCAAGGCTAATAATATTAGTTTATGATATAATTTAAAGTCAAAACTCCGAATGTAGTTTATGATATGATTTGGAGTCAAGAGTCCAAAATGTTCAGATTTGAGTTATGATTTAAGAATACAATTATATGAGCAATATGCATATTTTTGGAGTAGTGTCTGATGTGTTGGTAATTTACCAACTCATTAGGCTTTTAAACATGAGCTTTTGCTTAGTTTTCGAGTCGTTTATGTAGATTTTATTCCCTTTTTGCCTTTGAATGTGCAAGTACCTAACTTGAATAGAAAGAGCATGAAAATGAGTAAAACGCATGAGGTTTGAGATAAAAATTTATAAGTTAGGACATGAAGGAAAGGAGCCAAATATAATGGAAGATTTGAATAAAAAGAAGGTGTACGGACATGCTTTGAATTGGCTAAATGCGGCTCTAAAAGGGCGAAACGCAAGTAGAATGCTAGAGCTACTGCTCTAGATCGGCTACTAACCAGCGTTTTGCAGTTGTCCACCGGTGAACTTCCGGCCAGTTGCTTGTTCAATCATCGGTTCACACTGCCAAGTCATTATTTTCATCGGCAAATAGCCGGTGATCCGCGGATTGGCACCGGCAAAACACTGGCGTTTCAAAAATGAGGCCATCTTTAGAAGGGTAAAAGTGTCCGAAAAGGTTCTAAAAGCATCTATAAACACCAAGGGAGTTTTGGGAAAGTTGTACACAATAAAGTATAGATATTTACATAACTCTCATTGTACACCACTCATTCATTAATCTTTTTCATCAAATTTTGGGGGGTAGAACTTTTCACCATAGAATTGTAGAGTTGGAAAGTACTCTTCTTCTTTTTTTTTAGCCATTTTGGAGGAATTCCACCATTGTTGTAAGAGCTTGTGAAGCTAATATGATAAATGTGAGTGGAATTCTCTTGGTATCTTTTTTCTAATTAAATTATGTATAACTAATTTGCTGGCTAAGGGTGTTTTCATTGTTGGTTTGTTTAATTGATTGGGTTTTGATGAATTACTCTTGGATTCTTGTTTCAATTATAGATCTATTGTCTTCTTCAAAGTTTTAGTTTCTTAAATTGATTGTTTGCAAACATAAATTGTTTTTTAATTTTCTTGCTTTTGCTTGAGAGAGGAAAGTGAGAATTGGGTGAGAAGATAGTAGTGATGAATTGGAGTATTGGTGTGTGGGAATTGATCTAGAGATAGTCAATATCCACATTTTCACTCCATTAAAGGTCAAGGCTAGAAATAGCTAGTCGTTCCTCAAGCTTTTGTGGTTGATAACTTGATTTTGCTTTGGGATTTGAGAAAATTCAAGGTATAAACATTCCTATGGTTGAAAAACAAGAGAATGTGAATTATCGATTACTATCTTTGCTAATTTTAGTCTAAGACATAGAAGAAAATCCCGATTTAGTGTTTAAATCATCTATAGCATACCCCTAGCCATTTCACTCGTGATGCAACAATTGGAAATCCCTCCAATTAGTCTTAATTTAGAAGTAGATGTTGTTTTTCCTTTTTCCCTAACTTTACTTTTTAAATGTTGAATAACTATGCGTTCTAGTTTGAATTAGTTTGTAAATCTGGAATTATCGACTCATTTCTCTGTGGGATTTGACCCTGACATGCGTTAGGATATTTATTTTGATATAATTATGATTTACACTTTCTTCTATATGTGGAGTGTAATTTGAGCGTTATCAAAAATGGTACTATTGCTGGAGAATTGAATTGTGATAAGATTTTAGTTATTTATTGGTTCGAACTAGTTTTGCAGTTTTGTTTTACATCTTGTTTTGTTTTTGTTATTGTTTTTGATTATTTGAATTTTTATTGTTGCACCTTCGAATGAAAGGAAGTTTGTTGGTTGTAACCCATATCGTAATGACCCATGTCCCTATTGTAGAAGACCATACTATTGGCAAGATTGTAAATAGGCTCCTAGAAAAGAGATGACTACACCTTCTTTCTCCTATGATGGGAATAGATGCACATTATGTGGTGGTCATAATAGACATTGGGGTGGATGCCCAAATGAGTTCACTTCTTGTTATAGTGGCTATGATCGAAGTATCGCTCCTAATCTTTATAGAAATGAAGCCATGACATGTGAGGGAAGAAGCAATATATATGGGCACATAAAAGCCATGCTCCAAGCCTTTTTGGAGAAAGAATCTAATGTGGAAAAGAATATCAATCCTTCAATGCACATGAAATCATCAACTCCTCAAGAAGAAAGCTATAGTTCTCTAAAATAAAAAGTGGAGGAGACCTTGAGGAGCATAACAAGATGAAGTGAACAATGGGGAATAACTCAACTTGGCTCATGGGAGGAAGCTCGACATGATGATGAAGAAGAAGTCAAGCTGAATTTTGAAGAAGTCATAGATGTTAGACAACCAACAAATATTGCACAAATGCAAGATGCCAAAGTTGAAGAAGTGACATTACAGTCCCTAAGTGACAACCAACAAATCATGCTCAAGGACTCTAGTTCACTTGGAAAAGAGGATGTCAAGTAAGAGGCCGGCTTGAGAGGGGAGCGACTTAAACCGCCCTCTTATCATTTTTCAATATTGAACTTGGTTGATGACATGAAGAATGAGGAGACCAAGTCGATGGAGGAATTTGAGGAGGACGATCAAGGTGGATTCATCTTAGAGTATGTCATGCAAAAAAGGTCAAAGCACATCACTCTCCTAAGGGCCAAGAAATACAAGATGCAACATCCATTTGTTGGTGCCTTGACTTTTACACCACCACCCCTCAAGTGGAGTAGTAGAATGGACAAGAAACTAGGGGTGCAATTCAAAAGCTCAAAATGGAGAGAAAAGTGGTGAAAGTTGAAGTTATCGAGCAATGATTTTAACTAAGGCGCTTCTTGAGAGGCAACCCAAGTGCTTTTACATTTTGTTTTTAGTTTTCCTTTTATTTTCTTTACCTTATGCTTGTGTTGTCTCTGATTGTGCAGGGGGAAAAAGTGTGGAATATGATAGGAAGTGGAAGAAGTAAAATGGAGAAATCGATGATAGACCGACAAAATGCATGTTCTAATGCGCGAACCACATATGCCAATCAAAATTCCTAGAAGAGAAATTGCTTAAGCGGTGACACATCTGTATTAGACGGGCGAAACACCGATCAAAAGGTTGCAAAACACCTGTCAAATTCTAGTTATGAGAAGAAGGCATGGAAAGAGGAGATTATCAAGAAGTGGTTCAACAATGCACACAGTTCCAATGTAGATGCCTCTATCATAAAAAGGAGTTCTTTCACCTATTCTTTCCTTACTTTGTTTAGCCATATGCATCGAGAATGATCTTGTGCATAATTATGTGTCCAAGTGCTATTTTATAACTTAATTTTAGCCATGTTTGTTAATTATTCAATTACATTCTCATGTGATTTGGTATATTTATGTGCAAAAACTGACCAATGTGATTAGCCCTTGTTTGTAGGTGAAAAATTCTAAGGATGGGATTAAATATGAGGATTCACGAGTGAGGAGGAAGCGTGGAAATAATTTCGGAGGAGTTCAATGAAGATAGCACAAGGAATGGGCTGTCAGCACATGCCAGTGTGCCACGCCAGCCAAGCAGCGCGCTAGCGTGTGTCACACCCATGGCTGTGTCATGCCCATAGTGTGCGTGTGATGACATGCCATCCAGTGTGCCATGCACCTAAGTTAGAAGCAGATGTGTGCATCCACGCCGTGCCACGGAGGGCATCCTGCGCTACAAGCAGTGTGCCACACTGCCCAGGCATCGCGATGAGGGTCGTGCCATGCTTGGTGACGCCCATCCATGCCATGCCGTTGCCAAATTGAAGAGTGCAAGCGCTTTTGGGCCGTGTCGCGAGGCAAATTGGGGAACCCAACTCTGTGACATGGAGGCAGTTTGGGCACGACTAATCTTTTCATTTTTTCACTTAGTATAAATTCTACACTTGGTTTTTTTATTGAGAGATCACAAAATATTTTTGGTGAAATGGAAAGGAGCGTAGGGAGAACGAAGGAAACTCTGCCTAGGGTTCAAAAATATTCATTCTGTTTTACCATTCTAGTATGTACTTTGCTTTCAACATGGTTTTGAGTATTTGTATGAACATTAGTGGCTAAAACAATTTCTCTAAGATTGAGGCCACATGATATGAATGTAAATGCTTGAATTCATCTTTGGTTTGAGTTTCGTTGTTGGTTTGTCTTGCATTCTTAATTATTGTTGTTTTTACGCTTGATCACCATGGAAACAATCTTTTTAAGTTTAGGTAAAAGACCAAAAGAATAACCCTAAGTTAGCACTAAAGAATGCATGGAGGAACTTCTTGTCTTTACGATGGGATTCGTGGTTAGGATAGAAATTTTACCTAATTTTCCTTGCTTGGTTAATAAAACTCGAAGATAGCTAGAGACCTATTTAGAATTGTCAGATAACCTCTTGTAGAAATAGTTGTTAAACTAAGTTAGTTAAATGATTAGAGGTACTAAAGTACATAATCATGGGCATAAACCTCGTAAACCACATCCATAGTGTTAAATTACTCACGAATTAGGACGTCACATCCCGCTCAACTATGTAGGTGTGAGACTAGTTTGATATGTTTAGAGGCTAAAGAGACCATGAATATTGCATATTAACTATGTGAGACAACAATTGAATCTTATATATTTGAACCACTGTGAATTATAGCATTGCATGATTGTCAGCCTTAACTCTAGATGCTTCTTAGTATTATTGCCCGACTATTTTGTGATCACCCCTAGATTTAAGTACCAACTTTTACAATATCTACAATCAACACTTGTGACATTTAACTTAACACTTGAACTTGAACATTTGCTGAAATAGTCAAGTCCCTATGTGTTCGACATCTTGCTCTTAAAAGAGTCACTGTATTACTTGTACGACCACGTACGCTGGAATGCAACAAGTTTTTGGTGATGTTGTCGGGGATGTGTAGCATTTAGTGTTTCTTTAGTTTTTGTGTGAATTTTATTTTTCTTAAGTGTTGAAAAACTTGGTCTTTGTCTGTTCTATTGCAGGTAATAGGTTGTTCTTGTAGAACTGGCAAGGAATAAAGAGCTGGTGGAACCTTTATTGGAGCCTGAACGCCAATTGCATTTACTCCAAAGAGAAGCTCTTTAGCGGAAGTTGATGTGGTTACATGATCAAATACAACAGAATCCATTATTTGGGAAAGAAGAGTTGTTGCCTGAGACAATGGCAGCCCAACAAGTTCGCGAAGTGGCAATCCCACTAGAGAAAAATGTGACTTCTAGTATCCGCAAATAAGAGCTCGGAGAAAACATTGAGCTTAAACAGAACATGGTGCAGCTATTACATTATAGTGGAAATTCACTAGAATGACACATGTAGATCCGCAGCAGCACTTACAGAAATTTTTGGAGATCAGTGAAACTTTTGTCCAAGAGTGTGAACTGATTATGTCCGACTCACCCTCTTCCCTTTTTCACTATTGGGAGAGGCATAGAGGCGGTTAAAGGCAGACATTGAATTCCATTACATCTTGGGACGACCACGCAAGGAAGTTCCTCATCAAATTGTTTCCTTCAGGAAAAATGCCAAGCTTGGAAGTGAAATCTTAATTTTCAAGCAGCGGCCTGGGGAGAATTTATACTTCGCTTGGTAGAGATTCAAGTCATTGTTGAGAGACTGCCCCCTTCACCAGCAATCCAATGAGGTGTTAGCTCAGTCCATTGTGGAGAGTCTAGACCCACATACGAAGATCTTGTTAGACTCTACATCCGGTGGGTATGCACTGGAAGTCAACTTTGTAGGAAATGTTCAGAGAGGAAGTCAGAGATATGGGAACACCTACAACAAAAATTGGCAGAGTCACCCAAATTTTACTTGGGGTGAAAATCAGAGTCAAAGCTACCAACAACCTCAGCAACAGCAGTATAGGCAGAATAGTGGCTAGTCCGGCAGTAGCAACATTAAGGAGATGTTGCATAAAATTATGGCTACTCAAACCCAGTTGGCAGAGAATCAGGTGACGATGACTTCAGACTTGAAAAATCAGCAGATGGCCACTAGGAATCTAGAAAAGCAGATGGGTCAATTGGTAGCTGCGCAGCAGAACATACCTCAGGGAGGATAAACCAGTGATACAGATACAATCCCCCAACAGATCAATTCCATCAGTCTGAGGAGTGGCAAAAAGTTGGTTGATGCATTACCGAAAGAGAAGAGAAATGAGGTGTAGCCTGAGCTAGTTAAACAGGGTCCATCCACTGACAGAAGAGATACTCAGAGTGCTGCAAAACACAATGCAGAGCCATCATTACAGCAAGCACAGATACCACCAACACCATTCTCACAAAGGCTCAAGAAAATCAAGAAGGAAAATACTTTAAAAAGTTCTTTGCTATTTACAAAGAACTTCACATCAATTTGCCTTTACTTGATGTCTTTCAGGGTATGCCAAAGTACGCAAAGTACATAAAATATGTGGTGGCCAATAAAGTGAGGTTGGTGGATGTCCAAATGGTGGCACTTACTGAGGAGTGCAACTACAGTGTGATGAGCAAGATACCAAAAAAGCTCAAGCACGTAGGGAGTTTCACCCTCCTCGTACAAATTGGTGAAGTTGAAATCATAAGAGCTCTGTGTGACTTGGGAGAAATAGTGAATTTAATTCCCCTATCTCTGTTTAATACCCTGGGATTGGGAAAGCCGTGGCCCAAAATAGTAATGCTGCAATTGGCAGACAAGTCAACAGTGGCACCGGAGGGATTTATTGAGGACCTTCTTATCAAAGTAGGTAAATTCATTATACCTACTAACTTCATCATTCTTGATTTTATAGTTGATGATAAGGTACCCTTGATCCTGGGATGGCCATTTTTGGTAAATGGAAGAGTTATCATTAACGTGAGAGTGGGTACCCTTAAAATGAGGTTCAATGATGAAGAAGAACTCTTTAGAGTCTACCAGGATATGAACCCACCCACACACTATAGAGATCTTTATAAGATTAGTGTGGTATAAGATGTTAAGTGTGGGGTGGTAGATTGCATGGGTCCACTATTGCAGGACATGTTGACACTTCAGCCCGAGTCTGATTGAGGGAGAAAATTGAAGAAGAAGACGAAAGAATAGAGGGACAGGGTGAATGTTGTTCCCTTTAAAAACAATAATAGGAGGAGATGGTTCCCGAAAGGGAACACTTTTTTGAGGATATCCTGAAAAGGATAGTCCATGTTTTGCCACGACTTAAATTAAGGCGTTGTTTGGGAGGCAATCCAAGAGTACCACAAGTACACTTTCTTTTCAGTTTGTGTTGTATTTTGTTATTTTCAATTTTGTTTTTTGTTGTGGTGACTTAAGCATAGATTTAGGGAAAGTATGAGTACTCTTAGAAGCCTCAGGAAGTATCTCTCACCCTTGCTTTAATGGTAATTAATGTTATAGGGGCATAGCATAATTTAAGTGTGGGCTAGAGAGGAAAATTTCAAAATTTTATGCTAATTTATTTCGGGTGAATGTGGTGCTGGGTATGCTTTTTTCATTGATAAAGTTTGAATTGAGCACAGTTCATCCACCCTTTGGTTTTTCTTTTCGGTTCTTTTTCGAAGGGGGGCACTTTGAATCGAGTAAAACAAAATTTTTTGTTGTCTGTAAATAGATATTTAGTCATAGTTAGGTACTTTTCCCGACTATGGATTAATGATGACCGTCTTGAAGAAAAATTAGTCAATAAGTATTGTGTTTGAACCCTGAGCTGATTGATAGCTTGATCTTCTTGTTGAGTGCTTCGCATGATTATGAGATGCAAGTGCTTTTATATTAGAAGCATGTTAAGAAATTGTATAACTTTGTTGAGACTCCTAGGCTCTATAATATGACTAGATGCATTAAGAGTCTACTGAATCTATCTGGAATTGAGCATGTGCATTGAGTGTATGGTTTTTGTATATTCCATGCTATTATGTAGTGTCTAAAACTTTCCTGGTGTGTATATAAAACAAAATGAGGTATGTTGATTGTAGTAGATGATTTAGGCATTTCTTTGAATGGGCCTAATTCTTACACCTTTCTTTACCTACCTTGAATATCATATCCTAGTTAGCCCTGTTGCATCTTTAGCCTATCCTTTGCTAGCCACAATAAAATCTAATCCTCTTATTTCTATAAGCCTTGAATTTGATCAAAAACTCCTAAGCTCTTAAATGAAAAATGCAAAAGATAAGTCTGTCCTTTCATTACAGGCATCGGGCCGCTTCAGGACAACCTCGACCACATGGGCACTCTTCGAATGTGGGAATACCTCCTTACCCAACATTACCTTTAAAGAGTGAGAAGCTGGAAAAAGAAGGAAAATAGAGGTTGTGGGAGTTGAAGAAAAGATTGGAGGTGCACTTGTTTGAAAATACATAAATATTGGTAGGGAGTAAGAGAACAAAATAAGGAAAAA
>JACEIK010008353.1:35326-53600 GCA_018107945.1 Datura stramonium | reverse complement strand
AACATGCGATTCTAATTATGTGAAATAACAATTGATAGTTCCATGCTTAACCCATTGCAAATCGTAGTATCGCATGATTATCTGGTTTTAACTCTATGTTTCTCCTATAGTAATTTTAGAATATTTCGTTCACCAAAACTAGACTTAATTAAATCCCCTCGAAAACGTCTATAACCAACATTTTCGGTATTTAAAACCACCCTAGAAATGGATAGTTAGAGGAATGGGTCCAGTCCCTGTGGGTTCGTCATTCCGGTTCTCTAAAAGAGCCACTATATTACTTGCACGACCCGTACACTTGCGGACGCGCTCATACGGGCAACGTCATTTCCCCCTCAGTACGAGTCTCTATATAGCTCGTGGCATGAATGTACGAACCATACCAAGACCCATAGCAAGGAGTCCAGTGAAGTCAGCTAAATTTATCCAAGAAAGCACATCAGGATCCCAAAATGCGTACAAAGATTGTATGAGTCATGGTATGGGTAACAACAAGCCATGGTACGACTCGTGGTAAGATTGTATGAGTCATGGTATGGCTCCGCAAGACAAACTTCAACGAGTAGCTAATGTAGTTTCAGGTGGTATGAGCCTTTGTAACAGACTATAGTATCATGGTATGGATCGTACAATGCGCTCGTAGGAGGGAGGATCAGAGAGGTGGAAGTCATTCCAGCCTAGTACGGATGGTCACCACAATAATGGTGACGCGCCAACAACTCATGGTATGCGTTGTTAGGTCTGGACCGGCAGTTTTTTAGACATCTTTCTAGGGGTATTTTCATAAATTTTTGCTAGTGTAACTCCTAAATTACATAGTATTGGAAAATTTTGGAAAGGGATTTAGGGCATTAGTCGATCATTGTCTCTCATTCTCTCCTAAGTTCTCAAGAACAGACCATAGAAATTCAAGTTTTCTCATAAGGCAAAAACTAGGATTCTTCCTCAAAGTTCAAAATTCAATCTTCCATTAGAGGGATCTTCTTCTCTAGGTGTGTGGAACTTCAGCGGGGGTTTGCTTACATCCTTGGGGCCCAAGAAGTTCAAAAACCCTAACAGGTTAATTTCTCTAGAATTCATGTCTTAGGGTTTTCATTCCTTGATTGACTTCCCTTATCATTTCCCAATGCTATAAGGTCTCCATGACTTGTTTTATACTATAATTATGATGTTATTTTCAGCTTGTAGAATGTATTTCCATAATCTTGATGTTTGTATGAACTTAGAGATTTCACTTCATGAGCTAGCAATATTTTCGAATAGCAATATCTTTCAAAGTGCACCTGATTTTCTCATGATTTATGTAATTATGCTTTATAGTATTATTAGCATTCTCAGTATACTTAACTTTATCAGCGTTAACAGTAAGCTTAGTATATTTCAGTATTATCAGTTTATCAGGTCCTTTAGACTCTCAGGACACTTTCAAATAAGTTGTTCCGACTTAGTCTTAGGACATCAGACTTTGAGCTATTTGTACAGTCATATATAGTTATGTATTAAGTTGGGAGTAGTACATAGCACCGAGTGTAATGGGATTCATCATACCCAGGTTTGTAAAATTAAATTCCACCATAGGTTATTAGCCCGAATGAGCCTTAATTCAATGGTCACACAACCATGCCTTATACCCTGGAAAGGTATATTGGGTCCTACCGATGGGTGTATACATCAAACTCCACGTTTAGCTCACTTGATTATATATCGGTTAACATGCTCTCTCGCAGTATGGTTACAGTGTTCAGTTTAGTCTCAGTTTTCAGATTTTAGTATATGCCCATGACCTTAAAACCAATTTTACTAGTATTTATACTATTTCCAAATTCCTTTTTTGTTATTGTTAGTTGTCACGACACGGGTATACCCTAGACACAACACGGTACCTGGCGCCACAAGTGACTCCAAGCTAACTCATGGATTAACATCATACTAGTATACTGAATTAAATAGAAACGGATGTTGTATAAATATAACTGAATAATACTTTTCAAAAAGGAAGGAATACATGTCTGATAAATACTAAAAACTTCATCTGAAGCCATCTAAGAACTGACGAGTTACTGGGACAAGCCCCCTGCTAAATTTAAAATCTGAAATAAAACTAAATCATTATCCTCAATAGTTCTCACGACCCGAACATAGGCCAAGATTGAGACACGGGAAAAGAAACCTCGAGAAGCTCCAAGTCGACCCATGGCATGAACATAACATCTAACTTAGTCAATAAAAGTGGAAGATCAACATAATAAACATAGTGAAGTTTGAACATAACATAACATCAAAACATATAACATGAGTCTAAAGCTGATTACAATCTATGGCTGAAAAGCCTCTATTACTGATGAGTTGATGGGACAAGACCCCAACTAACTCTCTAAGTCTGAAACTAAAAATATAAAAGTAACTGATAAAGGATTGCCCTAGGGAGATAAGGACTCACCAACTGAGACTGGATAGGCTACTCTAGAAAGCTGGCTAAAAACGGGGCTGAGTTTGGATATCGGAGCCTGTATCATAAAATGATAAAGCATATAGTATGCGGTCAGTATGTGGAATGTACCGAGTATGGAAGGTAAGTAAAAACAGAGAGTTAAAATACATAAGAGTTCATAAGAGTAGGACGACATGCTCATAACGTAAATATCATTATATAAACATAAGGCTAAAGCTTTTCAAAACATTCGTATATCATTCATAATCATACTCATAAGAAGAAACTTTATTAAACATGACTTGATCAAAAGTGCATAAACATAACCATGCATATATCATGAGGAATAATGGGAGGACTCTTCACAATCGACACCATCATGGTAGAGCCTTACATTATTCTCCAACAATCTCACTCAAGTGGTTAGAGTCGTCCCAGGATTTCTAGGCAAGGGACTTGCAGTATGTGATATCACAAAGAGCGGAACCATTAAATATTGGAATATATGTATATAAACATACGGTGGCACGTAGTTCTTAGATACCGACGTAGTCCTTTGATACAAGGCTACTCGGTGCTAGACACTGCTCCCAAGAACATCCACATTAGGCTCATACAGTAACCATAATATCTTTCATGAAGTTCATGGAAAAATAAATAACAACATCATGGATCCCCATTTAAAAATACATGTTTAGCCATGAACAGGGCCCATGAATTGGTCAAGAGTCATAATCCCTAAATCATGAAATCCACACATACTTGTAAACATGTATAACCTTGACATTTTATAAATCAGTGATAAGTATTTGAGAGAAATCGAATCATCAAACATAAATCATAATTGGGCTAGTTAAGATCAAGATCATAATAAAATCATAGCTTGACTTTTCATAAATATTCATAATAGGGCATAATTAGATTTAAAAATCAAATTCTATAAACATAATTTTGAAATAGTCACAAAATCTGCCCATATATCACAAGAAAACACTAGAAACATGTTTGGATCGTACCCATGATCGATACTTAGATAATTCACACATTGGGTAAAACCCCCATAGATTAAACAAATTAGAATTTTCATGAATTGAGAGGGAATTGGGCATGGGTGTGGACTATTTCACCCATTCATAACCATACATACCTGAATAGACCTATTTTTCACACTTCCTTGATAGCCCAAAAAAGAATTGAGGAAGAACATTGATGAACGATGCTTGATCACTCTCTAAACCCTTAGGCTTGAATGCATGAGTTTTAAATAGTCTAGAACGAATTAACCCATCTTAATACACTCTATTCCGGGCTTAAAATGACATAGTTTAGGCTTTAGAATATAGGAACAGAAAAGCCCTTACTAAACTCACCGCGAAAAATAGACTGCCAGTCCTAACGAGAGATTGGACGGGTCATTGTCTATGGCCACGACTTGTGGCCAACAACCGTGCAAAACATTGCCAAATTTCCTACGATTTTCACCACGAGGGACACCATGACTCGTGTTGCACCCAACGACTCATGGTGGGGTCATCGCCGACACTACCAAATTCTTTAATCTCCAAACAACTCTTGACCACAAGTCACCTAATTGGTCGTGGGGTTGACCATGACTCGTGGTCACGCCCATGGTTACCCCAAACATGAAATTTTCAACTAAGCCAAACTCCTCACTATGAATCACTTAATGACTCGTGGTCACCCTGACGGGTCACTAGACGACATGTCCTGTGACCTGCTGCAGAAAATCCTATTTTTCTCTGCTTCAACTCTCGGGTCTAATCTTAGGGTTTTCAAGGTATTACAATATCTCCCCCTTGGGAACATTCGTCCTCGAATGTTAGAAAACATACTGAAACGTAGAGAAATTCAATCATCATACTCAAATACTGATCATATAAGCTGAAAACTAACGGAATGGCTACCTCCAAAGTGAACTACATGACTGAATTGAATTCCCGAACCACATATACAACCATTTATATCAAAGAAACTGAGGTACATGAGTTGAACCTGAAACTGAATAGAGTACTAAAGAGAAAACTAATACCTCAAGCTGAAACTTAGCCGGAAGGGAATAAATGCGGGTATATAGCCATCATGTCCGCTTCGGCTTCCCACGTAGCTCCCTCAAACTTATTCCTCCATAAATCTTTGACTAAGGCTACTAATTTGTTCCTTATCCTTCAAACCTGATGATCTAATATTTCCACTGGAACCTCTTCATAACTAAGGCTATCTTTAACACCGACACTGTCCACCGGAAAAACTAGAGTTGGATCACCCAAACACTTCTTTAAGAGCGCTACATGGAAAACTGGATTGACTGAAGCTAATTCCTAGGTCAACTCCAAATGCTACCTTGCCAACCCATTTAACAATCCGATACGGGACGACAAAATGGGAATTGAGTTTCCCTCTCTTTCCAAACCTCATCACTCCCTTCATGGGAGACACCTTTAGAAACACCCAATCATCGACTTCAAACTCAAGTTCTCTCCTCCTCACATTCACATAGGACTTTTGGCGACTCTGAACTGCTTTCAACCTATCCTTTATAAGCTGAACCTTCTCCATAGCCTCATGGACTGAACTTGGACCTATCACCACAGTTTTACCGACTTCAAACCAACCAATAGACAATATACACCTCTGCCCATAGAGAGCCTCAAATTGAGCCACCTGAATGCTGGAATGGTAGCTGTTGTTATCTTGGAATTCTGCTAATCATTAAAAAAGAGTGTTAAGCAGCTAACCNCTGCCCATAGAGAGCCTCAAATTGAGCCACCTGAATGCTGGAATGGTAGCTGTTGTTATATGAAAACTAAATGAGAGGCAAATGATCATCCCAACTACCCTTGAAGTAAATCACACATGCTCTCAACATGTCCTCGAGAGTCTGAATAGTCCGTTCCAGCTGACCATCCATTTGCAGGTGAAATGTTGTACTGAGCTTGACTTGAGTACCAAGTCCCTTTTGAAGCGATCTCCAAAATTGTGAGGTAAACTACGTACCTCTATTTGATATAATGGAAAATGGCACTCCATGCAACCGAACCAACTCTCGAATGTACAACTTAGAATAATACTCCGCTGAATTGGTAGTTTTGATAGGTAGAAAATGAGCTGCTTTGGTCAACCTATCCACGACCACCCAAATGGAGTCATACTATCGACGAGTGCAAGGCTACCCTTTGATGAAGTATATATTGATTTCCTCCCACTTCAAAGTAGGAATACTGATGTCTTGAACTATACCTCCCAGACTTTCATGCACCACTTTCACTTGTTGATAATTCAGAAAATTAGCCACAAATGCTGCAATGTCCTTCTTCATGCTATTCTACCAATAGACTTCCCGTAGGTCACAGTACATCTTTGTGGCACCTGGATGTATGGAATATATTGAACTATGATCCCCGTGCAACATCTGATCTCTAAAATCACCAACATCCAGAGCACACAAACAATAGTGATATCGAATCACACCATCTCCCCTTTTGGAGAAGACCTCGTCTTGTTTCACTTTTACATTAGTCACCAAGGATAATTATTATCCAATCTAAACAATAGCATCACCATTAGTCGAATCAAAAAAATAAAATCCCAATCGTGCAAGCCGATGCACATCCTTCACCAGCTCCTTCATCTCCTCATCTACATGGGACACACTTCCATAGAAAGCTTACAAAGAGCATCTGCCACCATATTAGCCTTGCTCGGATGGTAAAGGACACTCATATCATAATCCTTGAGTAACTCCAACACCTCCTTTGGTGTAGATTTAGATCCTTCTAGGTAAACACATATTATAGGCTCTTGTGGTCTATAAACACATCTACATGGACCCCGTACAAATAGTGTCTCCAAATTTTCAAGGAAAATACTACCGCCGCTAATTCGAGATCATGAGTCGGGTAATTCCTTTCATGGACTTTCAGCTGCCTGAAAGCATATGCTATAACCTTTCCATTTTGCATCAATACACAACCAAGGAAAAACCTCAAAGCATCAGAATATACCACAAACCCATCGGTACCTCGGGTTGGGTTAACACAGGTGCTGAATTGGGTCGAGTCTTCAACTCTTGGAAGCTCCTCTCACAAGCCTCCAACCATTGAAATTTCACCTTTTTCTGGGTGAGCTTCGTCAACGGGGCTACAATAGATGAAAAGCCCTAAACAAATCTCCGATAATAACCAGCTAAACCCAAGAAACTCCTGATATCCGAATGATTCACTAGTCTAGGCAAATTCTTCACCACTTCTATCTTCAGAGAGTCTACATGTACACCCTCACCTGACACCACATGACCCAAAAAATGCCACTTAATTCAACCAAAACTCTTATTTACCGAATTTAGCATACAATTGGCTATCGTTGAGGGTATATAGCACCACAATCAAATTAGCGGCATGCTCTTCCTCTCTCTATGAGTATATTAGGATATCATCTATGAACACAATCACGAACATATCCAAGTATGTCTTGAAAATCTTATTCATCAAATCCATAAAATCTGCAGGAGCATTCGTTAGTCCAAAAGACATAACTACAAACTCGTAATGACCATACCGAGTCGTGACGGCTCTCTTCGAAATATCACTCTCCCGAACCCTGAGTTGATGGTATCCAGATCTGAGGTCTATCTTTGAAAAGAACTTATCACCTTGAAGCGGGTAAAACAAATCATCAATCCTAGGGAGAGGATACCTGTTCTTGATGGTGACCTTATTCAATTGCTGGTAATCAATGCACATATGAAGAGAACTATCTTTCTTGTCAACAAAGAGAACTGGTGCACCCCACAGAGATTTTCTAGGTCTGATGAAACCCTTGTCTAGAAGGTCTTTTAACTTCTCCTTCAACTCCTTCAACTCGGCTAGGGCCATTCTGTAAGGAGGAATATAATAAGCTGCGTATCGGAAAGAAGTTCAATACCAAAATCGATCTCCCTCTCGGGAGGAATTCCCGATAGATCATCTTTAAACACTTATGGATATTCATATACTAATGGAACTGAATGGATAGTCGGGGTCTCGGATGTAACATCCTTAACCCTAACTAGATGGTACACGCAACCCTTAGATATCATCTTTCTAGCCTTAAGGTAGGAAATGAAATGACCTACAGGCATAGTTGAACTACCCATCCATTCAAGGACTGGCTCACCCAAAAATTCAAACTCTATTTCATGGGTTCTACAATTGACTGAGGCATAGCATGCAAATAGCCAATCCATGCCGAGGATAACATCAAAATCGATCATAGAAAACTCAACTAAATCTGCTGAGAAGATTTTCTGAAGGACTGTGACAGGGCAATTTTTATACACCCATCTAGCTATAACTGAATGACTGACTAAAGTAGAGACTAAGAAGGTTTCTAATAAGATTTCGGGACTAACTCCGAAACTTCTACCTACATAGGGCATCACAAAAGATAAAGTAGCCCCTGGATCTAACAATAGATATACATCAAGGTGGAATACTCATAACATACCAGTAAGAAATCTGGTGAAGTATCCTACTCCTGGTTGGAGGCAAGGACATAAAATCTATTTTGACGTTGTCCGCCACCTGTACTAGTAGCTACCCCCTGCTGAGTTGGGCGTGCTGGTGCTGCTACTAATCTGTAGCTTGAGCACGGCCTCTACCATCACCCTATCTAGTCAATGGACACTCTCGGCGCATGTGGCCGGATCTACCACACCAATAATATATATCCGATCCCAACAAGATCTCTCATGCATGACTCTTGCCATATTTCCCGCAAGCCAGAAAGGTGAGTTCTGTTTGCATGCTACTCTGGTCCATCGAACCTGAGGCCCTGCTCATCTGGTCACCTTTGAGTCTGAATGGGACACTAATTGATGATTGTTCAAGAGCTAATAACCTATGATGAGACGTTTGGCGATGCCCGCCTCCTGATCTCTGCTGAGAGAACCTATAACTGTCTACTTTGGCCCTCTTGGCCTCCCTCTCTCTCAGATGCACCGCCTCCATTTGCTGGGCGTGCAAAACTATCCTGGGAAAGTCAATATCCTAATGAAACATGGTGATCCTATAATCCTTGTACAGGTAGTTCGCCACTCCATGTACAAATCTGCTAACCCGAGCCCTCTAATCAGCCACTAGCTCTGGGGTATACCTGGACAACCGGGTGAACTCCAAAGCACACTCCTGGACTATCATCTTCCCTTGATTCAAGTTCACGAACTCTGCTGCTTTAATCTCCTTCATCTCACGAGGGAAGAATCAATCCAGAAATGTGATATGAAACTCCTCCCCACCAACAGGACGTGCTCCCACTGTCCGGCTATCTTTCCACTGCTTGAACCAGATATGCGCTACCCCCTTCAACTGATAAGAGTCTAAGTCAGTGCACTCCTCTCCGATCACCCCCATGATCTGGGTGATCTTCAAAATCTCTTCAATAAACTCATATGGATCCTCGTCCACCTAGATCCAAGGAACTCCGGAGGGTTCATCCTCCAAAAATCCATAACTCATGCCGCCGCCGCATTCCGGTTCTGAGGGTCATGTGCCACTGCCTGCTGATTGACATGGATGGTCAAGGCCTGGGCTAACATCTGATTTGCTCCACTAAACTCTGCGTGGGCAACCGACTTGGGTACGTGCTCCGCATGGGATGGTGGGGCCTGCTAATGGCCGTCTCAATCGCCATCCTTGTGGCCATTCCCGTTTCCGTTTCTCCTTCGATTAACTCTGGGGAGAGGCATGATTCTGCAAACATCTATAGCACGAGTAGAAGGATAGAGAGACATTTCATCACACGACTTAGATCTTGAAAGAAGGAAACATTTCCTAAACGTCTCGTAGCCTCTTCATCATAAGTGTGGCGTGTTTCACACCCAAGAAAATGACTCTACTTCACATGGCTTTTAGACCCCCTACAATCCTTCAAAACCTAATGCTCTGACACCTAGTTTGTCATAACCAGAACATAGGCACGAATTGAGATACGGGACAAGAAACCACGAGAGGCTCCAAGTCGAACCACAGCATGAACATAACATCTAACTCAATCAAAAATATGAAAGATCAACATAATAAACATAGAGGAAATCTTAACATAGCATAACATCAGAACATACAACACGAGTCTGAAGCTGAATACAATATATATCTGAAAAGCCACTATATCTTATGAGTTTATGGGATAAGACCCCAAGTAACTCTCTAAGCCTAAAACTGAAAATGTAATTATAACTGATAAGGGATGGTCCTCGGGAGAGGAGGACTCACCAATTGACACTGGATAGCCTACTCTAGAAAGCTGTCTAGCAACGGGGCTGAGTTTGGATATCGAAGCCTGTATCATAAAATGATACAACATAGAGTATGTGGTTAGTACATGGAATGTACCAAGTATGCAAGGCAAGTAAAAATGGATAGTTAAAATACATAAGAGTTCATAAGAGTAGGACGAAATGCTCATAACGTAAATATCATGATATAAGCATGAAGCTCAAGATTTTCAAAACATTCGTAAATCATTCATAATCATACTCATAAGAAGAAAATTTATTAAACATGACTTGAGCAAAAGTGCATAAACATAACCATGCATAAATCATGAGGAACAATTGGAGGACTCATCATAACTGACACCATCATAGTAGAGCCTTACATGATGCCCCAACTATCTCACCCAAGTGGGCAGAGTCGTCCAAGGCTTGCCAGGCAAGGGACGTGCAGTACTTCATATCAGGAAGAGGGGATCCATTCAATATTGGAATATATGTATATAAACCTACAGTGGCACATAGTTCTGAGACACTGGCATAGTCCTTTGAATGTCGGGCTACTAGGTGCTAGACACTGCTCCCAAAAATATGCACTTTAGGCTTGTACAATAATCGTAACATCATTCATAAAGTTCATGGCCAAATAAATATCAACATCATTGATCCCTATTTAAAAATACATGTTTAGCCATGAATTGTCCAAGAGTCATAAATCCCTAAATCATAAAATCCATGCATACATGTAAACTTTTATAACCTTGACATTTTATAAATTCATGATAGGTACATGAGAGAAATCGAACCATAAAACATAAATCATAATTGGGCTAGTTAAGATCAAGATCATAATGAAATCATAGCTTGACTTTTCATAAACATTTATAATTGGGCATAATTGGATTTAAAAATAAAATTCTATAAAATTATATTTAAAATAGTCACAAAATCTGCCCATAGATAATAAGACAACACTAGAACATGCTTGGATCATACCCATGATCGATACTTAGAGAATTCACACATTGGGTAAACACTTCGTAGATTCAACAAATTAGAATTTTCATGAATTAACAGGGAATTGGGCATGGGTTTGGACTATTGCACCCATTCATATCCTTACATACCTGAATAGACTTGATTTGCACACTTCCGTGATTGCCCAAAGAAGAATTCAGGAAGAACCTTGATGAACTATCCTTGATCACTCTCTAAACCCTTAGACTTGCATGCATGAGTTTTGAATAGTCTCGAATGAATTAACCCATCTTAATACACTCTATTTTGGGCTTAAAACTACGTAGTTTAGGCTTTAGGAATATAAGAATTATGGAAAAGCCCTTACTAAACTCACAGGGAAAAACATACTGCCAGTCCCAACGAGGGACTGGACGGGTAGTTGTCTATGGCCACTACTGGTGGTCACCAATCGTGCACAACACTATCAAATTTCCTTTGATGGTTACCACGGGGGACACCATGACTTGTGGTGCACCCAATGACTCATAGTGACACACCCATCACCAACACTGCCCAATTCTTCAATCTCCAAACTACTCTTGACCACTGGTCACCTAACAGGTCGTGGGGTTGACCACGACTCATGGTCGTCTGTTTGCAGATGAAAAGTTGTACTGAGCTTAACTTGTGCCCCAAGTTCTTTTTGAAAGGAACGTCATAATTGAGAGGTAAACTGAGTACCTCGATCTGAAATTATAGACAAGGGCACTCCATGAACTCGAACCAACTCCCGAATATACAACTTAGAATAATCATCCGCTGAATTTGTGGTCTTGACTGGTAGGAAAAGTGTATCCTTGGTTAACCTGTCAACCACTACCCAAATGGAATCGTATTGTCGGTGAGTACGGGGTAGACCTATAACGAAATCCATATTAATTTCTTCCCACTTCAAAGTGGGATACTCATATCCTGAAGTATGCCTCCCGGCCATTGATGTTCAACATTCACTTGCTGGCAGTTTGGACATTTTGCTACGAACTCCGCAATATCCCTTTTCATACCATCCCACCAATAGATTTCTCGCAAGTCCCGAAACATCATAGTAGATCCCGAGTGGATAGAATATCTAGTACCATGTGCCTCATGCAATATCCGAACTCTCAAATTATCAACATCCGGAACATATAGTCGACCCTCACATCGTAGTACCCCATCTCCCCCTTGGGAGAAAATCTCCACCTTTTGACTTTGCACTACCTCCTTCAGCTTCCTCAAAACTGAATCTTCATCTTGCTTAGACTTGACGTCAACCTTAAAGGATTTAAATTCCTACAAACTATGCCCAATTATGCATATTTCGTAAAAGTTCAAGTTATGAATCCATTTTGATTTTGATGTTCGTTAACCCATTATGATTTATGACTTATGATATGAGTTCTCTCAAGTACTTACAATGGATTTATGAGATATCAAGTGTATACATGTTTTACAATTATGCATGGATTTCATGATTTATGAAGTTAAGACTCTTGGCTAATTCATGGGCCCTTGTTCATGGATAATCATATATTTTTTTATGGGGATCAATGATGATGTTATTTATTTGGACATGAATTTCATGAACGATAATTAGGTTACTATACGATCCTAATGTGCATATTTTTAGAAGCAGTGTCTAGCACCGAGTAGCCCAGAATTCAAAGGACTACGCCGGTGTCTCAGAACTATGTGCCACCATTTAGTATATTTATATATATTCCAATATTAATAGATCCCCACTTCGTGATATCATATATTATGTGTCCCTTGCCTGGAAAGTGTGGGACGAATCTACCCACTTGAGTGAGATAGTTTGGGAATTATGTAAGGTTCTACCATGATGGTGTCGGTTATGATGAGTCCTCACACTATTCCTCATGATTTATGTATGGTTATGATTATATACTTTGGCTCAAGTCATGTTTAATAAAGCTTTTATCTTATGATTATGATTATGAATGGTTTACGAATGTTTTGAAAATCTTGAGTCTTATGTTTACATTATGAGATTTACGTTACGATCAAGTTGTCCTACTCTTATGTACTTTTATGTATTTTAACTGTCCGTTTTACCTACCTTGCATACTCAGTACATTTCAAGTACTGACCGCATACTTTATGTCGTATCGTCTTATGATACAGGCTCCGACATCTAGGCTCAGTCCCGCTAGTCAGACTTCCGGAGTCAGCTATTCTCAGTATTTTTTGGTGAATCCTCATCCTCCGTGGACATTCAGTGCCCGTTATTGTTATGTCTTCCTTTAGTTTTAGACTTGTCGGGTTAGTTGCGGGTGTTGTCCCGTCAACCCATCAGAGATGTTAGAGGCTTTCAGACTTTGCGTAGTAATCATCTTGTCATGTATGATGTAAATTCTAGTTTTGATGTTATGTTATGTTTAGACTTCCCTTATGTTTATCATTATAAATCTTTTGTTTTTATTGACTGAGTTAGATATATGTTCATGCCATGAGTCGACTTGAAGTCTCTCAAAGCTCCTTGTCCTGTGTCTCGGTTTGGACCTATGATCGGATCGTGACAAAATTATACAATAGATATTAGTTAATTGATGATCTCAAAAGAGAACATTTGTGCATTTTTCTTGTTTAAAAAGTTATATTTGTGTAATTTTTCAAATTAAAAATTCAACCCATTAAAAGAGAAAACCGTGCGATAAAAGTCCTCACAAGTAAAAGGGTCATTCGCTCAAATATTCTTATTTCGGGGTGGTCTTTAATTTTTTTCACTTATATTTGTGGTCTTTAATTTTTTTCCTTCAACACTTTAAGTGACAAAAACGTGGTAAAAAATGCCCTTAACCGAAAAAAAATCGTAAGGCAACAATAAAATTCGCAAGCATAAGTTTTTGCCAATTTATGCCTTAAGATATAAATTCGCATAGGTTATGCCTCAATGCATAAGTCTAATCTATGCCTTAAAGGCATAAATTTACACCAGTTATGTCTCAAGGCATAAATTAAGTAGTATGAATTTGTTCCTAAGAGACAGGAATTCAGTAGCATGAACTTTTGCCTTGGAGCAGAAATTCAATTGTATGGACTTTTGTTGTATGAATTTCTGCCTCTAGGCACAAGTTCAAAAATGAATTTTTCTGTTGAGACAGAAATTCAATTGCATGAATTATCTTATTGTCTTATACTTTAATTATAATTTCTAATTGAGTTCATCAATTTTCTCTCTAATGTGAGGCGACAGGTTATCCTTGCATCTATGATAAAATATCGTTAATTTTGAAGAATTACGAGTTAAATAATAACCTTGTGACGGTAAGCTTTCTTTATTAACGGTAGGTAAGTTTTATAAACATTTAATCCTCTAAAGAGGTAAAAGTTCTATATTGTCGTTTTCTTAGTCATAAATGTTATCAAATCATATTTTTAAATTTAGTTTTAGCCACAATAGTACTAAGTAGTTAATGAGATATTGATGGAGCCAACTGTTGCCTTACTGAGAAATTTATTTTGGTGAATTTCTCGGTGATGCTAGGTTTTTCACGAGATCTTCTATCTAACAAACTCAATTATTATATTATTGCAGAGGTATGTTCACACTTCTTCATGAGATTTGAGGTCTGATATATGTGGCAAACATATAACAGGTGTTGGTTTCCTATAGAAATTTTAGTGTGTATATATTTTTGTTGTGTTCCTTTCTAATTCCCAAGTTTAATGTGATACTAATTATTCTTGATCTTATTTGAGATATTGTCTTTCAGTAGCAGGGAAAGGCGATGGCAAAAAAAAGAAAGTAGCTAAAATAAAGCGGTGATATTTTTTGTAACGTATTTTCGGAGCAAGCTCTCATCAATGGAAATATTTATTAAGTCTAGGTATGATTAGATTTGTTTATGTCTATAATTATTAAAATTCTCTTTATTATATGTCTCGAATTTTCTCATGAAGTAATAATATTCTAAAAAAAGTGTTAAGACATGGGTTTAAGTCCTGGTGTATGATGATGGCAAGATGTTTGGTTCGAGTCTCATTTCTTTAAGGCCTAATATACGTTTATATAGATAAGAGATTTGGTTTGAGTCCTAATACACAATATTGATGATATAAAAATGATTAAGAAAAAATAATCTGTTTTGAAGGGAAAATCATGAAACCCATCTCATTGAATATATTGTATTATTCCTTATGTGAACATGGTAGTAGCGCATAATAAGTCTGCAAATACAATTTGTTGAATATATGAATAGCAGTATAGCAAAAAAAATTTAATCATCATTGTGATAATTATAAAAGAAAGAGTATTATGAATTTTTAAAATGGTCTTTCAGAAGGTGAATGTGATTTTTGTCATTAATGTGATATGAAAAGTTATAGGACACGTGGTTGTCATGCGATCTAATTTGATAAATTTTATAAGTCCTCCATCAAAGAGAAGGAATACAAAGTGGAGACATACTTGACTTTTTCAAGTGATGTTGAGGTAGATCATATAAATATGATGAATTTTAAGGCACGACAACGAGCTTATGATAAAACTTATGAAGTGCACACAATGATTACTCCATTCCTTAATAGAATGTAACTTGTGATAAGTATCATAAATATTACCCATTTTTAAAACTTAATGTTTCAACATGTGATAAAAGTTATGAATATATAAGAATGTATTCGTGTATAATTGAATTAATACCACAACTCATCTTTAGGAGAGGTTTGAGAGAAATAAAGAGGTTGTATGTTGATCAAAATGGTCATTAGTCATGGACTTTTTGTATGTCACAAATATTATGATATGTCGTATAAATCATTAATTATCAAGGGTAAAAGCAAAAAATAAATCTTTCCTATAAAGATTTTAATCAAGACTATACCGATATGATTTTCTCTTTAAAGGAGATGTTCACTATATGGATGATGTAATGAAATATTGTAACGATCCGTCCGTCATTACAGGAAGAAATAAGCCTCGAACACCCTCTATTCGCCTAGGTTGTTAGTGGAAATGTGTTGTATGAGTGTTAGTTACAACTTGAGATTGAAGAATGATCAGTGTGCAAGAAATGGGAGCTACTGATTACTGGGGGATCACTATAGCACGGGAAAAACTGTTATAGCGAGACTGTTACCATGGTCGGAGGACTGCCATAACGGAAAAGGAGAGTAACCATTGGATCCGCCATGGCGGTGTCCTGACCGTCATAGCGAGTCCACTATAGCAGAAATGAGACCATTGCAGCAGAAGACGGGAGGCAACAAGTGGGTTTTAAGTGGAATTTTAGGGGTTTACCCCATTATTATAAGGCACGAACTTTTATAAGCTAAGGGAGATTTTCTCAAAGGCAGAGCGATTCGCCTTCCCAATGTAAGAATTTTTGTTTATTCCTACTACTTTTGATTCCCTAGCCCCGTTGAATCAAGGGAGGAACCTCTAATAGTAGAATTCTTAATTGAAGAACCCTAGAATGGTTAAACTAGGGCTAATTAATGGAGAACTAGTGGGTGTTGGTTCCTAGGTCTAGAAGGGAATAATGAACACTTCTTAGGTGATGGTGAATGCATGTGTGTAAGGGTAGGGTAATTGAGACTCACAGTTTGATAAAGTGAGACCATTTAAGGAGTGGAAACTCCATGATATGGGGTAGGAATTTATGGGTATGTGAATAGAACGTGATGAATTCCTTTATGGGTAGCATTTGAGACCGTGTTACCAAGTGGAATTGGGGAGCATAAATTTCCTTGACCTTTATTTGAAGGGTAAATAATAGATTATTGGGTAATTGTTGTTGTAGATTTCGAACGTTCTGATGCGTTGAGGAAAGGCAAGGCTCCAATAGAGTATTTGACATTCGAATCCTCCAATCGGATAGGTTACAATTTAGAAGGGGTTAGATTTTATATAATGACAAGTATGTATGTGGAATGATAATAAGTTGGATTGATCCTCGAACACTAGTTTTTGTTAATAATTCACCTGTTAGATTCAATTGATTAAGTGAATCTGATATGATGTTGTTACTTATGCGGTTTGAAATAGGGTGTTTTGAGATGTTATGTGTTCTTTCATATTGTAATAGAAGCAATCGATGAATTGTAAAAATAATCAAGTTGATGGAGATAAGATGAGGCGTCCTAAGAGTCATGTTAATTAACCTAGTGACAAAGTACCGAATTATGAAAATGAAACTGGATAACATGTTTGTCCTGAGATGAGTGGCTTGTGCCCCAGAGGAGTATCAGGTGAACAGTTATGATAGAGTGGCTCTTATCTGAGGAAAGCTTCCAGACGAGTAGATGAGTGGGTGCGGGTACCACATCGGTACAGTACATGGATTTCAAGAGTCCCCTGCAGGTCATGGCTGGATGGGTAGAAATAAGACACTCTGGCATGTGTGTATAATGATTTTAAGTTTTGAGTGTTTATAGTGATGTGATGGAGGAGTGTGCTCGACACATCACAAATTTTATGATACCAAAATAGAGCTCTACGAATAAAGAATGATTTAAAAGTATGAGAAGCTGATGAAATTGAAATCATTGATTGTGTAATTCATGTGTGTTAGCAATGTTGATGTACTTGTTATAACTGATGATTATTTGTAAAGTCATCCAGAGTCCGTGATGAGTTGAGGGATTGGTGGTGAGGAGCCATCGCATACTTGATGTGGTCAGTGGTGTATTAACTATTGTATTTACAACTATGTATAACTTGTATGAGTGTAGTGAATTGAATGTTGAGAATGGTTAAAGGAGAACTGTAGCTATTACAGTGAGTTGAGTTACTGCTAAGGAAGTACCACTGCAGCGCTACATTTACGGCCGTGACGAGACCGTTGCAGTGGTCAAGCACCACTGCAGTGAGGCCCAATCCACTCAACAGGCCAACCGAACACCTTACACTGATTGATTTTAGAATGAGTACTATTTAATGGATTGTTTTTGGTATTTGTATGTTGTTATTTCACCGTATATACATTATTATTTAAGGTCAGCCGATGATGCATACTAGTATGTTGTGTCGTACTGATACTACTCTTGCACTTCCTTTTTGAGTGCAGACCTCCATCCAAGGAGTTCATCTCAATCCCATCTGTAGAGCTGTAGAAAAATACTATAGAAGATGTCTTCTGTTCAAACATTGGCTTATTAATTTTCTTAACTTACTCCTCTTTAGATGATGTTAGGTAGATGTACTCGTGTACAATGACTTTCAGGTTTTAGGGATGTAATAGAAAAAATTGAAGTTATTTTTCTTTCATTTAATTAAGGCTTCCACTATTGATTGTTTTAATGTGATTTATCTGTATTATTGTAGAGATTGAGTAATTAACTGGAGATTCATTGGTTCACCCACTGGAGGGAATAGTATGGGTGACAATCATGGCAACTTGAGTTGTAACAAATATGTGGTAGCACACAATTAGTTGGAAGCTCCGGATGATCCTATTTGTTACTACTTTGGACGAATGGAATTGATTATCAATAAAACATGATATTATAGTAAGTATCAAAGAAACTTACTGGGTTTTAAAAGGTATTCTCTATCATGGTTGTTCATATTGAGACTATAAATATTGGAAAGATTTAATATCTTCATATTACAA
>JACEIK010008353.1:7078-33360 GCA_018107945.1 Datura stramonium | reverse complement strand
CTATGACCTTTATTACATAAGACCATATGAACAATAGAAATTATCATTAGAATGCTTCAATGGAGACAAGGAGTCTAAGTAGAAGCATATGAAAAAGTAATACTTTGAATTGCAACAAAGCTAGAATATGCGGACAAGAAGTTGTCATAAAAATAAGAGGGTTACTAATTCTTCAATGGAAGAATTTGTTAGAACTAGTAGCTATCAACCAATGCTTTATTCAAAAGTGTCTTTCATAATAGTTAGTAACAAAGTACCTATCATGCCCGTTCCTACACCCTAGGCTTGGCCGGCGCTCAAACCACCTAGCGGTCTAAGTGAACCCTTAGTCTTGCTTACTACTAGCTGAGATTCACAATAAAATATAGCGGAAGCAATAACTAAAGTGAGCTTCATTTATTAAAATAAGATTTATGAACTAAAACTAAAAACAATGTTAAAAGGTAACATTTATGACATAACTCTCTAACCAGTCTAAAAAGCCTCTAACAACTGAAAGATAGGTGTCGGGACAAAGCTCTCATGGCTACATTAAGCTCTACTGAACATAAACGAAACATGACTAGGACTCTCCGAATGTAGGAGACCTGACCAAAGCTGATAAGATAATATCCTAGTGATGTGTCTACTGTCGGTCCTGTCTACCTGAACCTGCATCATAATAAGATGCAGCGCGAAATGGCGTCAGTACGATCGAATGTACGATATGTAAAATGGTTGAATGAAACAACATGTAAATAAGAATATCTAAATTGAAAGAATAACTGCCTGAATTTGATACTCTAAATGAGGCATAGAAACACAACTTTTAAAGATATGTAAACATTTATTCAATAGAACTATGAATCAAATCAAGCTCTAAAATACATGTATACTTTAGTTAGAAGTTTCTCATAACCGACATAAATCATGAATGAGTGCATGATGTCTAACTTATTCCCCAAGATGGGAGAGCTATCTGATGCCTTGCCAAGGCAGAGGATGAACTAAACTGTGAATTAATAGTAAGCCCTTACCAGGGGCTGTCTGAGGAGTCGCCCGAGCTAATGACACAATCTTAATCTACACTAGTTATGTAGTTATACGACTTATGGGTTATCTGAATCCTTCACCCATCTTAGTGCGAAATAATCCTCCCAAAACTATTCTCATATAAGTATATCTATCTGAGGCAGCTCAAAAAATATCTATAAAGAACTTTAGCTATAGTTATAATAGATGTTTAAAATCTTTGTTTAAGCTTTGCTCAAAAATATGTACTTTAAAAACATGTGAGCTTTTACGTTCAAAATCTCTATATAAAACTTATGAGAATCTATGCTAAAAATCTTTGGATTTCAAAAGAACAAGACTTTACTTTAACTTTTGAAAATCATACAATAAACTGAACTTTCTATAAAAAATATCTTTGTAAAAACTTTCTAAAAATCTGGTCAACTTTAGTCATGAAAATAGTGCATTTGTCTCATAATTCAAAGCTTTCAAAAATAATTACTTTCATGCAATTGGTTCCATTATATAATAGACATGAACTAATCAATCAATCAACCAAGAGATTAAGGATTATAATCAACAATCAAGAGATTCAAAGATACAACTCAATACAAAGAATTCAATCAATGAACAATTCAACTTATAAGGAAGAAGACCAAATCAAGAAATTGGGAAAAACCCAAGCTTTAACTTCAATGGAATTTCTACTAGATGTAGGGAATGAGTAAGAATGCAATTCCTCAGTATAATTAGCCTTATACACTTGGAATGAAGAACTCTTGACTTTAGCTTGGAAATCCCTAGATTGAAGATGAAGAACCCTAACCTTCTTGAGAGCTTAATGATTCTTTAATTTATATTGTTAGGAGAGGGAATGAGAGTTTAAACTAATAAAACCCTTAAATATTCCCCTAATGAATCAAAAAATGTTCCGGTTTAGGTGATAACAATATGAAAAGTTACTGAAATAACCCTACAATTTCATTTGTAAAATTTTTCATCTAGTGATGGTATGTCGTCACACGAGTCATTAAGTCTGACCACGACTCGTGTTGACCTACTCATTGTCACTGAAGCATATTGATCAATTTCTAATCGCTTCATAATGGCTGGACAAAACAAATCATTACTTGCGCTAACGAGTCGTTATTTCCACATATTACTGCAGAAGCAAAATAGGACATTCTCTGATCCTCACCTCATAACGATATAAAAAAGTCATCACTTGGAGTAATGAGTCTTCACTTGGGTCATTCTATGATAAAAAGTCATTTTATTTGCTAGTTTCTTCATGTCTAAAATCTAATCTTAGGATCTTTTGGGGGTGTTACATTATCTCACCCTTGGAATCATTCATCCTTGAATGAAGACTAAACTGGATAGAAAGATGATCTAACTGAGAGTAACTACATTGAACTTAACTGAATTCACGGAATGTGCAACCATACTAAGGATTGAAATGACAACTAATGGGTCGTGAAACTGATAAGAGCACTACTAATGGAAAATATTACCTCTGAATGATTCAGAACTAGTGGGAAAAGATAAGGGTACTTGGCCATCATATTCATTTCAGCTTCCCAAGTAGCTCCTTCAACTAGCTGATTCGTCCATAAGACCTTTATAGAAGTGACTTCTTTGTTTTTCAACATACGAACCTGATGGTCAAGAATCTTAACTGAAACCTCCTCATATGATAGGTTGTCCTTCACTGCCACACTCTCCGTAGGCATAATGAGTGAGGACTCACCTACACACTTCTTAGAAATATGGAAAACTAGATGGACAGATGCTAGTTTGGCTAGTAGCTCCGAAGGCTACCTTGCTAATTCTCTTTGAAATTCAATGCAAGCCAATGTAATGGGGACTAAGCTTCCCTTTCTTCCCAAATCATACAACACCCTTCATGGGAAAAACCCTTAGATAAACCCAATCATTTACCGCCTAAAATCAGTATAAGACTTTTTTGGCTACTCTGTGTAGTCTTCAGCCTTTCCTGAATGATCTTTACCTTTTCCATGGCTTGTTGCACTAAGTCTGGCCTGATCAACTCCACTTACCAACTTCAAACCAACCAATCGGGGATCCACACATTCGCCTATAAAGAGCCTCATAAGGAGCCATCTAGATACTAGAGTGATAGATGTTGTTATATACAAACTCTATAAGAGATAAATGGTTATCCCAATTACCCTTGAAATATATAACACGAGATCGTAACATATCCTCAAGAGTCTGAATAGTACGCTCTACTTGACCATCTGTCTACGGATGAAAAAATTTATAGAGGTTCACCTTTATATCCAAACCTCTAGAGAAAGACATCCAAAACTAAGCAGTTAACTGTGTGCCCCTATCTGATATGATGGATAATGGAACTCCATGAAGTCTAACTGCTCATCGATGTAGAATCTGGAAMAMTCCTCGGCTTAGGCTGTARTCTTAACCGGCAAGAAATGAGMTGACTTGGTCATTTGATCTACAATCACCCAAATAGAGTCATGYTGCCTATGTGACTTTGGGATACCGGTAATAAAGTCCATATTGATCATCTCTCCCACTTGTGAGAAAACTAACACTTTCTTCCTATAGACATCTTCCTTTAATTGATGTAAGAAGGGATCTCTATCCTACTTTTCCTAAACTTCTGCTACTAAAGATGACTCGACCCTATTTTGAATAAGCACACCCTTCTTCGTTTTTTAGAACTCGAACTCCCACGTGTGAGAGTCTACGCACATCCTTAGCTAGTTCTCTCTTCCCTTCCTCTACATGAGTTGTGCTTCCCATAGATAGCCTGCTAAAAGTATCAAAAACTACGCTTTCTTTACGTAATGTTGTAGTCTCTGTGCAGCTCAAGCCACATCCTCTGTCTGAGAGTTAACTTCTTCTGGATAAACACATACTAAAGGCTCTTGTGGTCTGTGAACATATCAACATGCACACCATAGATATAATGGGGCCAAATCTTTAATGCGAATTTTGTCGTTGCCAATTTCAGATCATGAGTCGGATAATTCTTCTCATGGACCTTAAGTTGTCAGGAAGAATAAGCTATCTCCATACTATTCGGCATAAATACACAACTGATACCCACTTTGGATACATCACAATACTCCAGAAAACCATTTGTACCATTCAGTAAGGTCAATACTAGAGCAATAGTCAAACGAGTCTTCAATTCTTGAAAGCTTTTCTCACAAGCTTCAGACAATTGAAATTTGACCTTTTTTGAATTAACTTGGTCAATGGAGTAGCAATAGTAGCAAATACCTCTACAAATCTTTTATAATAGCCAACTAAACCCAAGAAACTCCTGATGTCAGTTGGGGTTATTAGTCTAGGACAATTCTTTACTACCTAAATATTCTGAGAGTCAACTTGAATACCTTTGATGGAGACTATGTGGCCAAGGAAAGCCACTATCTTTAACCAAAATTAACACTTAGAAAACATGGAGAATAACTCACGGTCTTTAAGTGTCTGCAGGACTATTCTGAGATGACTAGCATGCTCCTCCTAATATTTGGAGTAAACTAAGACATCGTCAATGAACATAATAACAAATATATCCAGATACTATTTAAACACTCTATTCATGAGGTCCATGAATGCTGCAGGAAAATTAGTGAAACAAAAGGACATAACAACAAACATGAAATGGGTCCTAAAGGTTGTTTTAGGAATATCACTTTCTCTAACTTTCAACTGATGATAGCCTGACTTGAGGTGTATCTTAGAGATACAAGTGGCACCCTGCAGTTGGTCGAACAAGACATCAATTCTTGRAAGCGGATACTTATTTTTGAAGGTGACTTTYTTCAACTTATGATAATCGCTACACGTCCTAAGAGTACCATCTTTTTTTTTCACAGGAAGAGAACTAGAGCACCATAAGGTGAAACACTCGGGTGAATGAAACTTTTATCTTGAAGAGCTCTTAACTACTCTTTTAACTCACTAAACTTGGCTAAAGACATTCTATATGAAATAATAGAGATAGGCTGAGTGCTAGGGATAACATCTATTCCAAAGTCTATTTCCCTATCAGGAGAGACTCTGGAAGATCATATGGAAAGACCTCTAGGAATTCCCTCATAATTAGAGCTGGCTGAAGGGATGGTGTCTCAGCATTAGAGTCTCTTACTATTACTAAATGACAGATATACCCCTTAGAAATTATCTTTCTGTCCATAAGGTATAAAATGAAGCGACCTTTAGGCATGACGAGACTACCTTCCTAAACTAGGACTAGCTTATTTGGAAATTGAAACTCTACTACCTGGGTCCTATAATTAACTGTGGCATATCAGGAATACAACCAATCTATGCCTAGAATAACATTGAAATCCACCATGTCTAACTCTACTAAGTTGATTGTGGTGTCTTTATGACAAACTAAGACTGTACAATTTATGTAGCTTCTCTTAGCTAATATTGACTCACCGACTAGAGTAGAAGCATTAAAAGGATTTAAGAGTTGCTCTAGGAAAATCACAAAATTAACTTCTACATAAGGAGTGACAAAAGATAAAGTAGTGACTGGATCATGTAAAGCATACATGTCAATAGAGAAAAATTTTAACATACCAATGACAACATATAGAGAGTCCTCCTGATCCTGGCGACTAGACATAGCAAATAGATTGCTTTGACCTCCACCTGACCTTAAAGTAGTACCCTTTTGGGAAACTCTGCCTACTGAAGAGGTCGACTGAGTTCTATTTCCCCCATTGCCTTGCCATAATGGACAATGTCTTAAAAAATGGCCCTATTACCTGAATGGCGCTCCCCTAAATGGATCCTGCCATATTTGGCATAAGGTTGTTGTTGAAGAGTTCCCTAAATCATGCTATCCTATATTTGAGACCTCTGATCATTCTTGTTGCTTGGAGCTAGATAATTAGCAGCTGACGGTGCAGGTCCAGAGGATCTCTTCTGAATGAAGGACCTGTTACCATGTCCATTCCTCTGCTGTGTGGTCTCATTACCCGCTAACTTAGTCCTCTTACTCAGGTTCTCCTTCCTTTCCTTCTTCTTATCATCCTCTAACTTTTGGGTGTACACCATAAGCCTGGAGATGTCCATATAACTAATCAATAGTGAGCCCACACACTCTTTCTTCAAATGCTTACCCAACCCAAATTCAAACTTACTCATTCTGGCTCTTATGTCTGGTACCATCTTTGGAGAAGACCTAGATGGCTGGGTGAACTTAAGGCTATGTTCTTAGACACTCATGGTGCCCTGCTTCATGTTCACGAACTCCTCTACCCTAGCCTCTCTCATCTCCTAGGGGAAGAAGTGGTTTAAGAACGCCTCTTCAAAACTATACCAGGTTGTTGGAGCTGCATTTTCACCATGTCCTTTCTCCCACTAATCATACCATATATTCACAACATCCTTGAGTTGATACGAAGCAAACTCAACTCCCTCTATCTCTATCGCATGCATTACCTTCGAGATCTTCCAAATTTCATTAATAAAATTCAAGGAGACCTCATCAACCATATACCCCATAAACATATATTGGTAGGTTCATCCTCAGGAATTCCCTAATTTTTGACGCTCTTGAAAAGTCATGAGAACTGAAACTAGCAGATGTTGAGCCCCGACGGCCTTCTTGGGCAGCCACCAACTGGGAGAGCATCTGGATAGCTCCCCTATACTCTGCCTTTAAAGTGCCAACTCATGAAGGTTGCGGTACAGGTACTTTTGATACCTTTCGGTGAGTAGCTAGTGCATTTTGGGCTCTACAACTACCACTATGAACTGTAATGCATGCTCCATTCCTTATCTGCATCCTAGTTTGTGGAGGTAGGCTTTCTGTGTTGTTTCCAGTGGAAACCTCACCACTAGCAACATTTCTCTAACTGGTAGTATGCTTCAGAGGCATGATTTGAAACACGTGAATGCACAAGTTAGGAAGGAGTCTTTATAAAGTCAAACTCTATCCCACAAACTAGAGTATGAAAAGAGGGACGTATTTCCTAATTCCCTATAGCCTCCCTATTATAGATATGGAGCTTTACACCTATAAGAACGAAACACTACTAGACGCGGCCTTATATATATCCTAGGAATCTTTGAACTAAAAGTTTTGATACCATGTTTTTCAAGCCCCGAGCCTATACCCTAAGCATGGTTGGGTCTAAGACCACTTAGGGGTCCAAGCGAACCCTAGGCCTAGCTTACTACTAGTGGAGATTCACAATAAAATATATCATATGGGTGTCGTTATAAAGTAACATTTATGACTCAACTCTCTAACTAGTGTATGAAGCCTATAATAATCAAATTATAGGTGATGGGATAAAGGTCCCCCGGCTACCTTAAGCACTACTAAAAATAAAATAAACGTGAATGGGACTCTCCGAATGTAGGAGACTTCACCAAATATGATAAGATGAGATCCTAATGATGAGTCTGCTTCTAGTCCTGTCTACCTAAATCTACATTATAATAAGATGCTGTGACAAATGGCATTAGTACAATTGAATGTACAATATGTAAAATGGCTGAAAGAAACAATAGGTAAACAAGAATATCTAAACTAAAAGAATAATTGTCTGAATCTAATTGTCACGCCCCGCCCTGGGGGTATGACTGGCACCTGGTGCCCTAGAAGGACCTGGACTACCAACTGGTTGGCCTAGGCACATCTGGTGCCTGGCTAGCTCTATCTCAGCTAGGCACACTGGTGCCTGGCAGCTCTATCCCAGGTTTCCTGGAAACAAAGGGCTATATAACGGTTGTAAACACAGCCTCCACAACCGGGCCTGGCACCCGTGAATGCAACAACAGCTAACTAGAAACATTCTAATACAAGGAACCTATGCGGGCCGACAAGGCCACTCATTGCTGTCTAGTCATCTGAAACTCAACAGTAGAATACTGTAAGGCTAGGTGACCGGCAAGGTCACCACTACTATCGCTGTGGCCCCACACGGCCAACATAAAAACAGAAATACTAAGCAAAGCCTATAACAACTGCATCTACCTCAAAACGACCGCTCAACTGACCATAGAGAGGTAATATATACAATCTACAAGCCTCTATGAGTAATAATAGAAATGATCGGGACAGGGCCCCGACCTACCCATACTGTACAACAAAAGGAAAAGAGCTACACCTCTGAAATCGCATCCTATGACGTGAGCTGGGATGACTCTATAGTTGGCTGGAATCATGAGGACGCCTCGTCATCTATGAGTACCTGCAGGCAGTAATGCAGCGCCCCACTGGGCGCCAGTACCGCTGTAATGAGTGAGCAAAGTAACCGAAATAATACATCTGGAAAATAGTAACATAATCAGCAATCTATAGCAAGAGGATAACCGAAATCAGGAAGCCGATATGAACCGGATCAAGCTTGTACTGATAAGGCAGAGGTGTACCTGTGAACGCGTCGGTTTGCTGTCTAGTAGCTAGTATATAGCAATATAAATAGATATAAGTAGCAAGCAAGAGCCAATACCAACCCCCCCATGTTTGATGGCGCAAGAGCAAACACCTATATCTCACCCGGTCAAAACCAGCCAAAATAAGTCACTCCACTCATCTCTCACTAGGAGCTCCTCTCACCCTCCTGGGTCTCCTACCGGCTCGACCTCCGATACAAGTAACCGTGTCTCGAGTCCCAGGACTCCTGTACAGTGTCTGCAACAACAGGGGCCTGGGCCCCCGAACACTCAACAGGGCTACCTGAAACAGAGATCAAATTATTCCCGAACATCAGAATATCTGTACTGACAGTACCTCGACACATACTCAACAGGCTGCTCGCACTGCATCGCCATCATCGATATGGAAAGCTTCATCCCATCTTCGGTGCCGCTAGGGACGACATGCCATCCCTCGGAGTGACGTAAACCCACCCGCTCAGTGGGCAAACACGATTACCAACCCAGGCGGTGGAGGACGCTCAATAAGGCCCTCACGGCCTCATCAAGTCTCAAATAAACAAATAACACATATAAGTAGCAAGCATGTATAACTGAAAGGCTATCTGAAATCTAATTTCTTATTCTGATCTCTTCGTATTATACTGATTCTTTACTGATTACAGAATTCTTTATTTATCTGGTTACAATCGTAGCCGTGATACTATCTCGTCTGGAATGGCTAATTCGTAGCCAAAATCTCATCTCGGCTCAATGGCTAATCTGTAGCCATAAAACTGTCTGAGTGGCTAGTTTGTAGCTATGGTCATCTCGTCTATCTCGATTTTACTTTACTAACTTTTATTCTGAAAATCGTTTCTTTTTATTCTACAACATGCTTGCTAATCATACAATAGGCTATACTGATCTGGAATGCTAACTCTCGCCCTTGGCGCATGCTTTACTAACTTTCGAATCAATACGATATGGCAACGCAAACTGTATTTACTAAACTTACTTCAATACTCAAATATTGAACTCCGAGAGTTTCAAATACGGAGTTTACTATGATTCACAAAGCTAAGGCTTACTAACTTGCCGAAGAAACTACTTCACATACCTTAACCTCGAGTTATCCGACCGTCGGACGAAGGCTCGGCCGCATCTAGCCTAATTCTCCCAACCGCATTCATATACATGTCAATTAGTACTAAATACAACTCTCTACTAAGGACGACGTCACTTTCTATATATAATTATAGCCTAAACTTAGGATTATCGAAAGACGGTTGAAAACTTGCTATTTTTTTCAGAGGTCAAGAAGGGAGAAGTATTCACTTTACGGCTAGGAGCACATAGACATCTAGTTTTTCGCAATTTCATTTACTTTTGAAGTCTCATGGCTCCATCGATTGCTCTGTCGTATTTGCAAAACAAAATCAAGAAAAATGCCCGCTTCAAAAAATGCCAAACTGGTAGTTAATAAATGACCATGCTTGCAAGGCAAAAGATGCACGATAATTATATAACGCTCTTGCTTTCTTGTTTATGATTTAGTTTTAAATTTTATCAAATGATTAACAATAAAACCTATGTGATTTTATACTTGCCAAGATAGTCAACTAAATGCGCCTTTGAAACAACGCGCTCTTCGCCAATGTGATCGTCACAATGCCATCGACGGAGGGCTCGCCTGCTCCTTCCGCGATGGTTCGATAGGTTTTACGTCCGATCTTTTTCCTCGAAGTCTTTCTAGCACGTATGGCTTTCAAATATGCTTAACCAACTCGTGAATAGGCCATCTAGATGCCAAGAATCTACGGGTGTAACATTCTCCCCTTAAGAACATTCGTCCTCGAATGAAAATTACTCAACTAGAGAACTCCTCAACTCATCTTAACTTATTACATAAGAAAATTTCGGCAGAAGTTTCCCGTAATATGGACTATCCCAAAACTCCGAAATACGTAAAAGTCCAAGACAGTAATTCACACAATACTATATAAGATCCCTTGATAGCTAAACATCAATCTTTCTCATTTTGTACATATACAACCATAAATACCGCATAAGTAATAATACGGACATACCTCGGTCGCTCGATTAGGCTCCGAAACAAGTGAGACACTAGTCATATCTTCCTCTCGCTCCCACGCCATCTCCTCTCGGTTCCCTAAGTACGCCACAATACTTTTTGATAGACGCAATATCTTTAGTTCCCAATCATGAATCTGTCTCTGTCTAGATAGCTACTGAACCTCTTCGTAGGCCGCCTTTGTAACTGATATCCTGACTAGATCGTTCTTGATGGGTCTCCCTAAGCATTTCCTTAGCATGGATACATGAAAGACCGGATGAATGCATTCCCACTCGAGGCAAGTTCAACTCATATGCCACTTGGCCTATTCTTCTACCTAATCCTATGAGGTCCACAAACCTTGGGCCGAGCTTACCTTTCTTTGCCAAATCTCATCACCTCTTTCATCGGGAGACATCTTCTCAAAAATACCCAGCCATTCACATCGAACTCCAGTCTCTACGTACACCGCATGGGCGATTTCTAGCGACTCCGTGCAGTCAATAGGCGTTTTCTAATAAGCTTTACTTTCTCCTCTCGACCGCTGAACAATGTCTCGGCCCAATCAACTCGCCGATTCTCCTATTTCAAACCAGCCAACCGGCGATCTGCATTTTCTCCCGTATAATACCTCGAAAGGCACCATCTCGGATAGCTCTGATAGCTGTTATTATAAGAAAACTCGATTAGGCAAATGCTCATCCCAATACCACCAAAATCTAGCACACATGCTCGCAACATGTCCTCGAGCGTTTGAATGGTGCTGCTCAGCCTGTCCATCTGTATGAGGGTGGAATGTGGTACTCAAATTAATCTGCGTACCCGTATTCCTCTCTGAAACGATCACAAAATCTAGCCGTAACCGGTGCTCCTCTCGGTTCCGAAATAATGGATACCGTACCCGTGCAATCTTACTATTTCTTGAATATACAGCTCGGCATAATCTTCGCCGAGAAAGTAGTTCTTACCGGGGCAGGAAATGAGTTGTTTTTGTCAATTCTGGGTCAACTATTACCTCCATATAGAATCATGTCTAAGTGTCTCGGTACGGTAATCCCCGTCAAAATCCATATTTACCGCTTCCCATTTCCAGAGGCACAGCTATGTCTCGAGTTAACCCGCCTGGTTTCTGATGTTCCGCCTTTACCTGTTGGCAGGTAGGATACTGGGCTACAATTCAACAATTTCTCTTTTCATACCTCGCCACCAATAGTTTTCATCGACATCACGGTACACTTTCGCTGCGCCGGGATGAAGAGAATAGCGGGGCGTTATGTGTTCGTTCATAATCGCTGGCGGGAGCTCTGAAACATCTGGAACACAGAGGCGGCATTTACTAATTTCAGCACTCCATCCTCTTATCCGGAAATCTCGGCGCTTCTCCCGCTGCGGGAATACTGTCCTAAGCTGGACCAAGTCAGGGTCCTCATATTGCCGTTCTTTTACCTCCACAACTAATGGACGACGCGACGGTGTTCTGAATTACCATCATTGCTGTCCTTCATTTCTGTTACATAACGGCTAAATTTACTAATTGGTGTATCTCCCCCACTCAACTCCCGTTGTTCAAGCAAATACACCAAACTCCTAATAGATTTATAGCTAAGGGCATTTGCTACTTCATTGTCTCTTCTTGACTCGATACAACATATTCATACTTAGAGAGCTTGGCATATACTTGACTGGCCATACCGGCTATCACGCCTGAGAAACCGATGTAATTTACCAAGATAACTAGAGCTTATCTGCCTTCTCGGCCACATGCTGTTGGGTTACTTGTTGCTGGGATAACCTGGCACGACCGCTTTGCAACACCTTGTGCTCATCTCGATCAGAGGATCCTGATATTGACCATGATCTCTAATAATCCGCCGAATAACCTTGAATACTCGAATAGCCGGGCTTAATCGACTTACTCCCAGGCGATCAATCTCCGGATCTTCACGGGAGTCTACTGGATCTCTTGGTTTTAGTAAACACTGTTCTAGCAGAGACTACCAATTTCTTACGCCTTGTGTATCCACTTGATTTATACCGCTATTCTGGGAAATTTCTGCCTTATGAGTATTCTGTAGCACCGGCTCTTCAAGTAGGTCGCCCGAATATCTTTTACGAGAACCAGCTGAAGTACTAGTCTGTCACTGACTACTGATGTGGACCCTTTCAGTACCCACGGTTTATCCGATCGATGGCCTACCGACTTATGGGTGTTTCCACATACACTACTAGGTTGACTAAGGCCAACTCTCACTTGCTGATCGGAAAATGATGCATGGCCACTTAACATACTGGAAAATAATTCTGGTATTGCTAATCTTTGAAGTATGCCTATTCGGTTCTAATTCTGGTTCTAGCACATGCACTAATGCTAATCGATCTTTAGGATGCTTCCCCCCAAGCACTGGCAAAGGCCGCCCAATGGCACCGCTTCCAACTGTGCCTATCATCTAACCCCCTGACTCATACTAATTCTAGTAAGCTTCTGAAGCCTAGATCTGGCAATATACATATAAGTCTGTTAATCAATAACTGGGAACTGAGACAGTTTCTATGGCTTCATAATGCGAGGTCACACTCCTAACTCCGCTCTTCTCTCTTCTCTCTTTCTCCCCTTCTTTTCTTCCTCTTTTTTTTTCTTTCTTTCTTTTTTTTTTTGGCAAGTGGGCCCTGCAGTGCAATCTGTACATGCTTCCTAACATTAATCAGCATCTGTAATTGTAACCCCTATAGGCAGCTGCTCACAGCATATCTATTATCTATATCAATAACTACATACGATACATGCCGACCCCTCGTAGCATATACAATTTCTGACATGCTTTGCAAGTTCATACTGTACATGATACACCACTTCTACAGTCTATTAATATCTCCTGCCCTTCTCCTAACATTTCATTGTATTGTCACTCCATTCTGGGATATTCAACATACAAACTTCTTTTAAGTTATGGTCTGGTGTTTGAAATTCCGCCACTCTTACAATGTGGGGTCAGCCATTCAAATTCGTGGCTCATTTCTGGCATTATTATATTGAGAGCCCACGACTGTCTATTGTGTCTTATCTCTAGGCCACACTAGATTAGAGTCGATGTATCGGTGCAATTTCAATCCTCCATAAGCGGACATACTGCGGCATTCTCGAACCGCAAATCTTACCGTCTCTTAACCGTACCACATCTCGAAAAGATGGATTTCTAATCCCGCATTTCCCTCTTTCTCATACTTATCTGATAGTCTGACCTTGTCTGTAATCTTAATCAGATCTTATATATCCAAATAAATAAATCAACTCGTACGTACATTATACTTCTGACTCTATTCTCGACGTTGTCAACGTATACTGAGAATAGTACCGATAAAGGTATCACTGAGTCCCCATGCCGTCGCTATAAATATCTTGTAACTGGCTGATGCCCTCTTTTGTTGCTATATCTGATCTTCTGCCTGTGATAGGGTAATGCTGATCTGCCTTTGTATCTCGTAATCAAAGAATACGGTATGTTTTTAGACTCACCCTATATTGTACCGCCCTATAGCACACCGATCGAGAAAGAAGAGTAACCATCCTATCATGCTCGCAGCCTCCTGCCTATAGTATGTGGTGCACAACACATCCATAGACAAGACTTTACTTAGCACGGCTGCACCCCTAGACACGACCTCGCTTCCGATACCAAGTTTGCCGCGCCCCGCCCGGGTAAGGACAGCACCTCGGTGCCCTAGAAGGACCCGGACTACCAATCGGTAGGCCTAGGCACATCTTGTGCCTGGCTAGTTCTATCTCAGGTTTCTGGAAACAAGGGCTATATAACGGCCGTAGTAACACAAAGCTCTCCTACTAACCGTCTATAGCCACCGTGAATGCAACAACAAAGCCATAACCAGAAACATTCTAATACAAGGAACTCATGGCCGACAAGGCCACCATGCTGCCAGTCATCTGAAACTGAACAGTAGAATATTGTAAGGCTACGTGACCTGCAAGGTCACCACTACTATCGCTGTGGCCCCACACGGCCAACATAAAAACAATAAATACTAAGCAGCTATAAGAAACCGCACGGCCTCACGAACGGCCAATCGACTGTGGAGGTGGGGCCCAGGCACACGCAAGCCTCTATGAGTAATTATAGAACTGATCGATAGCCCCGACCTACCCATACTGTACAACAAAAGGAAAAGAGATATGACTCTGGAAATCGATTCGGATGACAGAGCCGATGACTCTATAGTTGGCCGGAATCACGAGGGACGCTCCTCATCTACGAGTACTGCAGTAAGTAATGTTTCCCACTGGGCGCGCACCGCCGGTACTGAGAAAGCAAAGCAACTAAAATAATACAACTGAAAAATAGTAACATAACTAGCAACTCTATATAGCAAGAGATAATCAGACCAGGAAGCTGATATGAACTGATCAAGCTTTCTGCATCGATGTGCTGCAGGCGTACTGTAAACGCGACGGCCTCCTGTCTAGTAGCTAGTATATAGCACATAAATAGATATACAAGTAGCAAGCAAGAACCAATACCAACCGCCCATGCCGGATGGCGCCAAGCAAGCAAACAATCTACAGACCCCTACCCGGGTCAAAACCAGCCAAAAATAAGTCACTCCACTCATCTTCTCACTAGGAGCTCTACCGGCCCCCGGGTCTCCCGCTCGGGCCTTGGCCTCCGATACAAGTAACCGTGTCTGAGTCCGGAGGACGCCTGTACAGTGTCTGCAACAGATAGGTCTGGTTCCCCGGGAACACTCAATAGGGCTACTCGAAATGCAGACTCGCACCTATTCCCCTAACACTCAACAAAAAGGAATATCTCGTACCGACAGCACTCGACATATACTCAATAGGCTGTCGGTACTGTAGTGCTGATCAGACTTATATGGGGAAAGCTTAATCCCATCTTCTTCGCTGGGACGACATGCCACCCTCGGAGTGACGTAAACCTACCCGCTTAGTGGGTGACACGATTACTGGGCCCGTGGGCGGTCAGACGTCACAAGGGGCCTCACGCCACATCAAGTCTCAACAAACAAATAGCACATATAAGTAGCAAGCATGTATAACTGAAAAGGCTATTAAAATCTGATTTCTTATTCTGATCTCTTTCATTATACTGATTCATCGATTACTGGAATTCTTTATTTATCCGTTTGGCCAATCTCGCAGCCGTGATACTATCTGTCCGAATGGCCAATCTCGTAGCCAAAATCTCATCTCGGCTCCGAATGGCTAATCTCGTAGCCTTAAAATTGTCTGAGTGGTCTGGTGAAATACAATACTATTTGGTTCATTCGATTTACTTTTTACTAACTTTTATTCTAAAAATCTGTTTCTTTTTATTCTACAACATGCTTGCTAATCATACAATAGGCTATACGGATCTGGAATGCTAATTCGCCTTGGCGCATGCTTACTAATCTCGAACTCGAATACGATATGGAAACGCAAAACCAGATTTACTAAACTACTACTCAACATTCAACTCTGAGAGTTTCAAATACGGAGTTTACTATGATTCACAAAGCTAAGGCTTACTAACTTGCCGAAGAAACTGCTTCACATACCTTAACCTCGAGTTATCCGACTCGTCGGGCGAGGCTCGACGCACTAAATGCACCCTCCTAACCGTGCATTCATATACATGTCAATTAGTACTAAATACAACTCTATTCTGAAGGACGACGTCACTTTCGATATAATTATAGCCTAAACTTAGGGCTTATCGAAAGACGGCCGAAAACTTGCTATTTTTCTTAGAGGTCCAAAGGGAGAATTATTATACTTTATGGCTAGGAGCACATACACTAGTTGGAGCAATTCTACTTACCTTAGTCCGATAGCTCGATGATTCGCTCTGGTCGTATTTCGCGAAACAATATCCGTAGGAATGCTCCTGCTTCTAAATACCTCAGTACCTGAGGTTAATTTAGTTTAGACTACGTTTGGTAGCATAATCAAAACGATAATCTATATCCCCTCTTCGCCTCTCTCTCGTTTCAACACGAAGTTCTGGAAATTATCAAATGATTTCTATCAATTAAAACCGAAGTGGTTTATATACTTCTGGGCCTGACAGGCCCAACGTGTCACGAAGCCACGCGGTGGCCCTGCCTCCAGACAAGGCGCCACTAGCAGAGGGGCTCCTCTGCCCCGGCTCCTTCCGCGATGGTTCGACAGGTTTTACGTCCGATCTTTTCCCGGGCCTTTTTCTTGCACGTATGGCTTTCAAATATGCTTAACCAATGTGCAAATAGGCCATCTAGATGCCGGGAATCTTACGGGGTGTAACACTAATACTCTGAATGATGCATAAAAACACAAGTCTAAAAGATGTGTAAACATTTATGCAATAAAAATATGCATCAAAATAAGCTTCTAAAAATACATGTATATATATGTATACTTTAGTTAGGAGTCTCTCATAACCAACATATATCCTGAACGAGCGCATGATGTGCAACTTCTTGCCAGGTTGGGAGGGTCATCCAAAGTCTTGCCAAGGCAGACTATAAACTAAACTGTAGATCCTTACTAAGACCTTACGAGAGGCTGTTTGAGGAGTCTCCCTAAGCAAAGACATGATGCTAACTTATGCTGGCTACATTGTTCTGGGGCTTTGGGTTATCTGATCCTTAACCCATATCGGTGCTAAATAATCTTTCCAAACTTATGGTCATATAAATATGCCTATCTGAGGTAGCTGAAAACATCTATATAAAGCACTTTAGCTATAGTTACAGTAGAAGTTTAAAATCTTTTTTTGAGCCTTGGCTCAAAATTTTGTACTTTGAAAGCTTGTTACTTCTATACTCAAAATCTCTGTATAAAACTTGTTAGCCTCTATGTTCAAAATCATTAATTTCAAAAGAAAAAGACTTTACTTAAGATTTTGATGATCATGTTAGGAACTGAACTTTCTACACAAAAATCTCATTATGAAACTTTCTAAAAATCTGCTCAACTTTAGTCATGAAAATAATGCATTTATCTCGTAATACAAAGATTTCAAAAGTAATGGTTTTCATGCAATTGGGTCCATGGGATAATAGATATGAACCAACCAATAAATGAAATAAGAGAGTAAGGATTATATTCAACAATTAAGAGACACAAATATACAACTCAATATGAAGAATTAAATTAATGGACAATTCAACTTATAGGGAAGAAGACCAGATCAAAAAATTGGGAAAAATCCCTAGATTTGACTTCAATGAAATCTTTACTAGATTTAGGGAATGAGGAAGAAAGAAATTCCTCGCTATAATTAGCCTTACATACCTAAAATGAAGAACTCTTGACTCTAGCTTGGAAATCCCTAGGTTGAAGATGAAGAATCCTAATCTTCTGAGAGCTTAATCATTCCTGAATTTGCGTTGTTCGGTGTGCGAATGAGAGTTTAAAATAATAAAATCCTTAAATATTCCCCTAATAAATCCTCAAATATTATGCTTTAGGTGATAAAAACATGAAAAGTTACTGAAATAACTCTGGAATTTTTTTTGTAAAATTCGTCGTCCAGGGACGACAAATCGTTACACGAGTTGTTAGGTCTGACCACAACTTGTGGTGACTTGCTCATTATCACTGAAGCATTTTCATCAATATCTAATCCCTTTACAAGGGCTAGACAGAATGAATTGTTACCTGTCTTAATGAGTCATTACTTTCACACATTACTGCTGAAGCAAAATTGGAAATTCTCTAATCCATAACTCACGACGGCACAGACGAGTCATCACTTGGGCCATTCTATGATAAAAAGTTAGTTTTTCTTCTGGTTTCTACTTCATCTCTAGGATCTGATCTTAGAGACTATTTGGAATTTTATAGTACCCAACCTCAACAATTCAAACTAAATACTATATGTTTTGAAAATTACAGAAATTAGATGTAATAGTAAGATGATTATTATACAAAATTGTTATATGAGATTCTTTGATCGGATATTCATATCATATATATACTATCAACCAACTGATGTGTGATAATTTTACCATGCATTAAACCTTTTTCTAATCAGAGTTTTGTGTCTTTTACATCTAATATGAGAAAGTTATATATTGTATTTCTGTTGTTTCAAGTAAATATGATTTGAATGAAGTATGAGGTGAAAAAGAGCGAAATTGAGCCAAGAAATGGTGAAACAGAATTGAAGGCAAAATAGGAATGAAACCAGCCTCAATTATCACAAAAGAAAATTGTGAGTTCGTAATTTGTATGGTAAAAAGTGATGTAATGAGCTTTATTGGGATGTTGGATGCGAAAAAATGATATACCAGATGGAAAACAAATAAAACTTGGAACAACGAATTGTAAAGTAGTAAGGGGCCGCAATGGCAGCGTGTCGCGATACTGGATCAAGGCTATGGCCAACATGCCACATTGGTGTAATTAAAATAATGATGTATGAACCAGTGAAGGTCCACGACAGCTATGTGTCACGGTGGGAACTTTGCATGATATGTGACTTGGCACATTGCTTGGTGGCCAACTCCAAAGACTAAACCAGTGAGAATCCACGTCGATTCTGTGTCACAAAGGTGAATTGGTGCGTTATCTTCCGTGACATATTGATGGTTATCCGCAGTATTATTTCACCTTTATATAAATAGAACACTTTTTTTTGTAATTTTTTAATATGAATTTTTAGGAGGACGTGGGAAAGTGGCAGTAGAGTTGAAGAAAATTCTAGGATTCTTTCTCTTCCCTTTTATTCTACTTTCAGTTTTTCCTATGATTAAAAATTGTTTGGAGATGTTTATTCAAACAAAGAGTGGATAAATTACCTCATTCTTATGTTGAGGCTACTTGCATGAATGTATAACATGGTTCTAATTTAGTTTAAGTTTTTCTATCATTAATGGTTGTTTTTATATTCTTGCTTCTTGTATTTTAATGTTTGAAAAATATTAAGATAAATTTGTACTCTTAGTGTGGATTTGAAAGGAGAATTACTAGGGTAGCATGAAGAATAGGGTTTTGTTCTTGTCTTTGATATAAATTAAAGACATGATTCAAGTTTGGGATAGAAATATACCTAAATGCTGCATTCGGTTGAAAAAGGGAATAAATGCTTCACTACCTAGGATGAATTCTTTCATAACCGCTCAAAAATTGTAGAAGCAAAAGTCATTTTAGGCAAACAACTAGAGGTTCGAAAGACCATAGTTAGGCCTTGAATCTTGTAAACCATCAACCAGGTACAGAACTTAGCTAAAGAAAATACATGTTGTACATGATTGCGTTCCATGCCTTAACCTTAGAATATTCTTGAATATCAATTAAATCTACGTCCTATAATTTAGTGTCTTTTAATTTAATTATTCTTACATGTACAAAATTCATAAACTCTTGGCTACTTATACACTTGTGTAAAATAATCGTATACACTAAATTACAAAAAATCACTAAGTCTTTTGTTCCAGTGGGTTTGATATTCAACTTGAAAGAGTCACTATATTACTTATAAGACCAAGTGCACTTGTGTGTGCGATTGGGCGCAACAAGTTTTTGGTGCCGTTGCTGGGGAATTGGTAAATTAGTAAAATTATTTAATTTTTATATTATCATACATGTGTTGATAACTTGATCATAGCTGCTACACTAGCAGGTACAAGTCTATTTCTGAAAGCTGACATGTAATAGAAAATTTTTGGAGCCATATTTGGATCCTAAATGACAGTTACATTAATTGAGGAAGGCTACTCTTCAAAATCCTATTCCACTAGTTCCATAGGCTCCATTGGCATAACTATCACCAGCTGATCAGGAAAACGTTTTACCAAAAAGGATGGAAGCTAGACCAGTTCGCGAGGTGGCAATCCCACTTCAAATAGTGTTACCTCTAGCATCTGCAAGCCAGAACTCGGAGGTAGATTTGAGCTTAAATAGAATATGGTGCAGCTCCTGCATACAAGCGGACAGTTTTCCAGTCTTCCCTATGAAGACCCAAAACAACACTTGAAAAATTTCATGGAGATTAGTGACACATATTATAATACCTCGAAAGAGCCTAAGACTAGACTCGAGATTTATAAATAAGAGTTGGCAGAATCAGGAAAAAATTCCCATAGAACAGGTCACATAACAGATCGTTGGTCCAACCAATTACCCATGGTGAGGTCTGGATGGGTGGTAGTTGGAAGTAACGGGTCACGTAAAGACCCATGGTTTGATACCATGAGTCGTCATTTGTGGTTGTGGGAAGACTGCATCTTGGCCTGAGAGGAAGTAACGGTTCATGGGACGATCTGTCGTGAGATATAACGGATCATGGTGAGCAACTATGGGAAGGAGTATTAAAACCTCCAGTCGAGGTAAGGGAAGGAAACCGCGACTCGTTGGCAAGAGGAATGAGTCGTGGTGTGGCTTGTGGGAAGGCTTGGTCCAGGTCGTCAAGGAAGAAACAACGGATGATGTAACGAACTACCATATTGTACAATGAATCATCCTATCTAGTCGTGGGATCGAATCTGAGGAGTTTAAAATGGGAAGTGGATCCAACGGGTGGATACCACGAGTCGTGGTATCAAGGCACGACTCATTAGATCGTTTGTGGTCTCAGGCAGTACAGAAATTTCAGGAAATTCATTAAGGGCATTTTTGTCAAAAGTCCTAGGGTCCTAAAATACATCGTTTAAGACTCGAAATGCAGTGTTTTATAAGGGTATAATATATTCTAGGCTCATTCATTTCCTTGCATACATATTGAAGGGGTTTAGGAGGTGATCAAGTAAGAGCGCTTCAAGGTTTCCTTCAATCCTTCATTGGGCTTTCAAGGAAGTGTAAGAATCAGCTTTAATAAGTTATGTAGTGTTATGAATGGGTGAATCCATTCACACCCATGCCCAAACACACTCTAAATCATGAATTTCGTATATTGATTCTATGGGGTTTTAACCCGATACATGAAATTTTTAATTTTCTACATGGACATGGTCTAAATGAGTTATTATTACCGAATTATGAATTATGGGAAAGTTTTATATTATTTTCCATTAAAATCATGTTTCAAGATTTTAAAATTAAAATGCACATTTATGAAAAATTCATGAAAGTTAAGATTTATGATGAATGTTCATGTATGATGAAGTATTGATGATGAAGATCATGTTTTCAGGTTACTCATATTTATAATCATGATTTCAAGTGACTTAAGTATTTTCAAGCATGTTAGAGTATTGTGCATTGCCCACATCTTCAAGTATGATTTGTGATTTATGAAATAGATTTCATAATTGATAGATTTATGATATTGTCCAATTAAAGGGCCCTTAATTCATGGCTAATCATGTATAAAAAGGAGTTAAATGATGTTAAATGTTTATTTAGCCATAAATCTCATGAATGATATTTATGATTTACATATGAGCCTAATGTGCATGATTTTGGGAGCAATGTCTAGCACCGAGTAGCCTGACGTTCAAAGGACTATGCCGGTGTCTCATAACTATGTGCCACCGTAGGTTCATAATGAAATATTACAATGATAATGGATCCCCTATTTCGTGATATCACATACTACACGTGCCTCACCTGGCAAGCCTAGGACGACTCTGCCCACTTGAGTGAGATAGTTGGGGCATCATGTAAGGCTCTACCATTATGGTTTCAGTTATAACGAGTCCTCCCATTGTTCCGCATGTTTTATTGCATTATTAGGTTTATGTTATTTTTGCTCAAGTGATGATTTATAAAGTTTATATTACTATTATGATAATGAATGGATTAAGAATGATTTAAAACCTTGATCCTTATGTTATCTTATGATATTTATGTTATGAACATGTTGTCCCACTCTTGTGATCTTTTATGAGCTTTTATGTATTTTTTAGTGTCTGTTTTACTTACCTTTCATACTCAGTACATTTCACGTACTGACCTCATACTCTATGTTGTATCGTTTCATGATACATGATCTAATCTTCATCTCCAGCACCGTCATTGGCTTGTATCAGATATTAGCATCCAGCTCTTTGGTGAGTACTCATTCTCTGAGGATTGGTTTGATATCAGTTATCTTTTCATGCTTAGTTTTTTTCTAGACTTGTTGGGTTAGTTAGGGGTGTTGTCCCGTCAATCCATTAGCTATGTTAGAGGCTTTCAAACCGTGTGCAGTATCCAGCTGTTATGTATGAATTACGTTCTGCTTTCTATGTATATCATGGTTATACTTCCGCTATGTTATTACGTTGAGTATTCTCTTTTATTGATTGAGGTAGATGTATGCTCACGCCATGGGTCGACTTGGAGTCTCTCGGAGCTCCTTGTCCTGTGTTATGATTCGGGTTTACGTTTGGGTCGTGACAAACTTGGTATCAGATCCATAGGTTTGAGGTGTCCTAGGGTGTATGGAATCCGCGTTGAGTAGAATCTTTTTCATGAGTGTGAAGCGCACCACACTTATGACAAAGAGGCTACGAGACGTTTAGGAAATGTTCCCTTCTTTCATGATCTATATTGTGCGATTAAATGTCTCCCTATCTTTCTAATTCGTGCTATTCGCGATTGCAGAATTATGGCTCCTCAGAAAGTAAACAGTAGAAGGATTAGGAATGGAGACGACCATGAGGATGGCAACGGAAACGGTCACAACAGGCCCCACCAGTGCAGGAGCACAGGCACCGAAGCCGGTTGCCGATGCTAAATTTCGGGCAGCTCTTCAGATGCTTACACATCCCTTGACCACTCAGGTCAATAAGTGGGAAGTTCCACATATCCCACAAAATGGTAACGTGGCGGCAGCTCAGGTCCGGGATTTCTTGAGAATTAACCCCCCACAGATCCTCGAGTCAAAAGTAGATGAGGACCCACATGAGTTCATTGACAAGATTGTGAAGATCAACTAGGTCATTGGGGTGAATGGGGTTGAGTTTGCTAAGTTGGCCTCATATTAGTTGAAAGGGGTCGCACACATCTCGTTTTGACAATGGAAAGATAGTAGGGCTGCCAGAGAAAGCCCTATCACTTGGGAGGAGTTCCGTGTTGCGTTCCTAGATCGATTCTTCCCTCGTGAGATGAGGGAGTTGAAGGCAGCCGAGTTCGTGAATCTTAAGCAGGGGAGGATGACAGTACAAGAGTATTCCCTTTAATTCACTCGCTTTCCAAAGTACGCCCCAGAGTTAGTGGCTGATTAGAGGGCGCGAGTGAGCAGGTTTGTTCAAGGGGTGGCGAGCTACTTGGATAAAGATTACAGAACCACAATGCTCCACCAGGATATGGATTTCCCTCAGATAGTATTGTATGCCCATAATATGGAGGCGGAACACGTGAGGGAGAGAGAGGCCAAAATGGACTGGACAGATATCTATGGGTTTACTCAGCAGAGATCTGGCGGTGGTCACCGCCCTCAGATTCAGCAGAGGTTACTAGCCCTAGCACCATCATCAGCTAGTGTTCCATCTAGACCCAAGGGTGATCATAGGAGCAAGGCCTCAGGTTCGAGGGATCAGAGGGGCATGCAGGTAGAGCGCACCTTTCCAGCCTACAGGAAATGCAACGAGAGTCATGCCGGGGAGTGCTTGCTCGGCTCAGATGGGTGCAGTAGATCTTGCCACATGCGCCAAGCGTGTCCATTTGCTAATAGGATGTTGATAGAGGCCATACAAACACTACCAGGTCAGCAGCAGCCCCAACACGTTCAGCTACACAAGGGGCATCAACTATTGGGGGTGGCAGATAGCGCCAAAATAAATTCTATGCCCTTGCCTCGCGCCAAGAGCAGGAGACTTCACCGGATGTGGTTACGGGTATGTTACAAGTGTTTCACCTTGATGCTTATGTTTTGTTAGATCCATGGGCTACCTTGTCTTTTGTGACACCTTATATGTCTAGTAGCTTTGGAGTCAGTCCCGAAATTCATTTAGAAGCATTCCCAGTCTCTACTCCCGTTGGTGATTCAGTCGTAGCTAGGCGGATGTATAAAAGTTTCCCAATCACAGTATTGGATAAAGTAACTTCCGCAGACCTTGAAGAGTTCTCCACGACTGACTTTGATATTATTCTCGGCATGGATTGGTTGTATGCATGTTTTGCTTCTATTAATTGTAGAACCCGTGCGGTGGAGTTCCACTTTTTGGGTGAGTCAGTCTTGGAGTGGAAGGGTAGTTCTGCCGTGCCTGTAGGTCGTTTTATTTCCTATCTTAAGGCCAGGAAGATGATTTCCAAAGGTTTTATATACCATATAGTAAGGGTTAAGGATGTTGAGTTCAAGACCCCAACTATCCAGTCAGTTCCGGTATAATGTGAGTACGCAGAGATATTCCCTGATGATTTACCGGGTGTTACTCCTAAGAGGGAAATTGATTTCGGTATTGACCTCCTTCCCGACACATAGCCTATATATATTCCTCCCTACAAAATGGCTCCAACTGAGCTAGAAAAATTGAAGGAGCAGTTGAAGGATCTCTTGGATAAGGGTTTCATCCGGCCAAGTAAGTCTCCATGGGGTGCACTAGGTCTATTCGTCCGAAAGAAGGATGGTTCCCTTCGGATGTGCATTGACTATCGGCAATTGAACAAGGTTACCATCAAGAACAGGTATCCTCTATCCAGGATTGATGATTTATTTTACCAGCTTCAGGGTGCCAATTGTTTTACGAAGATAGATCTCAGATCCGTATACCATCAACTTAGAATTCTGGAGGGCTACATCTCGAAGACAGCCTTCAGGATTCGGTATGGTCATTATGAGCTTTTAGTTATGTATTTTGGACTAAAAAATGCTCCTAAAGCTTTTATGGACTTGATGAATAGGGTGTTTAAGACATACCATGATATGTTCGTGATTTTGTTTATTGATGACATCTTGATATACTCTCGGAGCGAGGAGCAGCATGCCGCTCATTTGAGGGTGGTTCTGCAGACTCTCAAGGATCGCCAGCTATATGCTAAATTCAGCAAGTTTGAGTTTTGGTTGAACTCAATGGCGTGTTTGGACCATGTGGTATCAAGTGAGGGCATAAAGGTGCACTCTCAGAAAATACAAGCGGTGAAGAATTGGCCTAGACCGGTGAATTCTTTAGAGATTCGGAGTTTCTTAGGTTTAGTTGGCTACTATTGAAGATTTTTTGAAGGTTTCTCATCTATTGCAGCACCTTTGACCAAATTGATCCAGAAGAAAGTGAAATTCCAATGGTCGGAGGCTTGTGAGAGGAGCTATTAGGAGTTAAAGGCTGACTTACCTCAACACCGATGTTGACCCTACCCGAGGGTACCAATGGGTTCATGGTGTATTGTGATGCTTCAAGGATCGGAATTGCGTGTGTATTGATGTAGCACGGGAAAGTTATAGCATATGCCTCCAGATAGATGAAAGTTCGTGAGAAGAATTACCTGACCCATGATGTTGAATTAGCCGCGGTGGTATTCGCCTTGAAGATATGGAGACATTATTTTTACGGGGTCCATGTGGATGTGTTTATGGACCATAAGAGTCTACAATATGTGTTTACTCAAAAGGATCTCAATCTTCTGGAAAAGAGGTGGTTAGAGCTACTTAAGGACTACGATATAAGTGTCCTTTACCATCTGGGTAAGGCCAATGTAGTAGCAGACACACTTAGTAGACTCTCTATGGAGAGTGTCCCATTTGGGTGAGGAGAAGATGGAGCCGGTGAAGGATGTGCATCGACTTGCAAGGTTGGGAGTTCGGTTGGTTGACTTGACCGATGGCGGTGTTGTCATGCCCCACCTTGGGAGGCATGACTAGCACCTAGTGCCACACTGGAATCTGACTAACCTGGCAAGCCTTATGCATGTCTAGCACATGCCTGCAACCTAATTCAGGAAAAAAATGAGCTATATCTCGGCTATAAATAC